>APFE030707876.1:0-10227 GCA_000404065.3 Pinus taeda
GAGCTGAAGAGGGCAAGAAAAGCCATGGGTCCTCTTCAAACAGCTGAAAAAATAAAAAACTAAAGCAAACCCTAGGTATAGCACTGCAATTTCAATGGATTCTACCTTCACTCTTGTTTGATTTAGTTAAGAAGAAATAAGATAGACAATGGCATACATAACACATAAGTAAATTCAAAATTACAGAAGAAAGCACTGTACCAAAACAAAATTCCACATGAATCCCAAAGAGTGCTGCAAACTCTGGTCTCTATTCCTTAGCCAAAACTGTTGAAATGTGAATACAATGAAGCTTTAAGCTTTCTCCAAAGTCCAACCATGCTAATGAATGAAAAACCACATAACATAGAAAAACAATAGCTCATCCTAGCCTCTAGGGGTTGATCTCACATGTTTAAGAGCTATTCCAAATAATTCTAAACTGAGAACTAGAAATTAGGCAGTGGAACAACATGCCTCTAGAAACAAGGGAACTGATTCATTCAGTTTCAAACAACTTTTTGATAGATGAATCTACCTCCATCAGTAAAAATTTGACATATTTACATCATGATCCATCCATTTACATGAAATTACATCACAAGTTTGACGTTAAGAAGGAGAAAAAGTCAAACTGTCAAAAGCTAGGCGAAAAACAGAGTATACTTGGTCAAACTGAGCAAAATTTCCCCTATGCGCCGCACTGATTTCCCTATGCATAACACCTGTTTGCAGCCACTTTTGGAGGCCTTCCCGGTGTCCAAATTCACTCCAAGTGTGCCTTTTGGAAGGGTCTACCTGTCTACTTTCCAACCCAAGTGGAAGTTTTAAATTTGGCCTCCAGTTGTCCCTCAAAAATTCAGTTCTCCAAACACTACTTCCTGCGTGTCAAAATAGGGGCAGTAAGGTAATTTTTGAGTGTTTTTTACCTTTTCGAGGGCTCAAAACCTGTCGAAATTTCTTGGCCATTGGTAGTCAAGCATATTTTTCCATGAAAAATCCAAAAATGTTGAGTTTTTGTCATTTGGAGGCTCCTATCAAAATTGAGCACCAGGTGGCGTGGCGCATAGGGCAAAAAACTCTGTTTTTTGTGCCGCGCTAGTTCAAAATTGCACTGAAAATCGCGGCCCTATGCACCGCGCCTCTGTTTTCGGGCAATTTTCTCTCCAATTTCACTTGTTTTGCTCAAACACAGCCTTCCTTTGCTCATACTTTGTTTCTTGAATGGAAATGAGCTTTTAAAGTGAAGAAATCATTTATATAAAAGGACCTTTAATTTTTGTTTCATAAAACCCCACTTTTACAATTTTTGGAATATGACTTGACTTTTTAACTCTGTTTTTTGAGCTTTTGACTTTATTTGAGCTTTTTGATGAACTGAATGACTTGTTTTTTGTTTGCTTTGCAGGGGCTTGGAGCTACTAAGGCTAGGGAAAGTTACCAGGGTTGCCATTGAACTGATTTACATATGAAGGAAATGAAATTACATGAATTTATACAATAAAACATAAAATACTATGTTTTTCCTCAAAATAGAGTTTTGAGGAAAAATACATCTCTGAGCACTTGATTATGAGATTTGTTGATACTGGAACCTCCTCATGTGCCTGCTGACTATTATTGGACATTTTGGAGACCTTTTTGATGAAACCCTAGACCTAATGGAAGTGAAACCCTAGAAATGACTCTTGGAATTTTAAAGAGAAAAAGGTGATTACATATGATCTTGATGAATAAAAATGGGCCAGTGGGTAAAGGACATGAGGGAAAATGTACAACAACCCACTATTGTCAGATGATCCATGCTCCTAATGGAATGCAGCTGACTGAGCGAGACACCTAATATGCAATGCAATAAGAGAATTTGATCTCTGACAGAGGGATGAAGATATCGACACTAACACAAGGCAACAACAGAAGAAAAAGTGGCTAAGTTTTTGAGGGAGAATATCTTCTACAAGTTCGGCTACCCAAGAGAGTTAGTCACAGAACAAGGAAGTCAGTTTGCTTCTAACCTGATTGAAGACCTGCTTGCTCATCACTAGATTAAGAACAGAGCTTCCACCCTTTATCATCTGCAAGCAAATGGGCAGGTGGAAGTCACTAACAGAGCTTTGGAAGAGATTTTACTAAAGTGGTGAGCAGCAGCAGAAAATATTGGGCAGATCACTTGGTTGAGGCCACCTGGGCCTACAACGCTACTTGGAAAACTACAATAGGTTTCACACCTTATGAACTGGTCTACGGGAAGAAGGATTTTCTGTCCATAGAATTTGAATATAACACATTGAGGTTGGCAGCTCAGCTAGACCTAGATCTCAGCCATTCACAACAAGAAAGATTAATTCAGTTGAATGGACTAGATGAAAAGAGAATGCAGGCCCTTCTCCACTTAGAGGTGGTCCAACTTTAGAGGAAAATATGGCATGATCGGTACCTTAGAGAAAAGCAATTTCGTCCAGGAGATTGGGCACTGTTATATGATTCAAGATATAAGGATTTCAAAGGGAAGCGGAGGACAAGATGACTGGGACCATATACAGTGGAGAAATGCAACGACAATGGTTCAGTCCTTATTAGGACCATTGATGAAGAATCCATCCCCATGCTCGTCAATGGGAATCGATTGAAAATCTACAGGAAGCCCCTTTCTAAGTAGGAGTTCATAGAAACTCTGGATAAATCAGTATTGGTAGTGGAGCAGGCCCCTACCTCCACTCCACCCATGCCTTAAACACACCAAAAAAAAAAAACATCCTTGGGTGAAAACCTCTTGGAGGCACCCAGGGTAGACATTGAGGGTGAAAACCTCCTAGAGGTGCCCCAGCTGTCTCAAAAAAAAAAAAAGGAAAAAAAAAAGAGAAAAAAGAAAGAAGAAAAGAGAAAAAGAAAAATAAACCTAATTTCTATTGAATAATTGCAGGTTGCAGGAAGGACATTGCAGGTTAGGAGGATCGCACAAGACAAAGACAGAGGTCAACACCAGGCTACAAGCATCCCTCACAATCCATTCCTCCATGACCATTACCCTTTCCTAAGATTTGGTCTCATTCAGGCTAAGATTTCACCTTCTACAGGGAGTTCTGTGTCTTCTACAGGAAGTTCTGTGTCTTCTACAGGAAGTTCTGTGTCTTCTACAAGTAGAAGTTCTATGTCTTCTACAGGAAGTTCTGTGTCTTCTACAGGAAGATCCTGTAGAGCCTACAAACAAGCCAAAATCGATCTCCGAAGAGGACCCGAAGGTTGGGAATCTGTCCATGAGGCCTGTAAACATCCCTGTTTCCATCCATCACCATATGTCACCTTTTTCCATCTCCGTACACCTCCATTGCACTCATTTTTTTATGTTCATGCACAGTCACACACAAAAATCCTGTTTTCTTCATACTGCCAGCAAAAACTTCTTAATGACAAATCAAGCAACAATTTTTCACTCACCATACCTATTACCCTCCATCTAGATTCCTCATCAGCCGAGACCCTCTTCAGCAGTATAGCCCTACTCATTCTAGCTTGCATTCCAGGAGGAGAAGCAGCTACAGGACATCCTATAGGAATCCTGTAGTAGCTGATCTCACTGAAAGACATACTCCAGAGATAGGGACAGTAAAGTATGGTATAAGAGACTTGCATGGAGCTCTTCTTGAACATAAGAACATCAACAGCAGGAGAGGCCAAGAATGCAGTATGCATGCAACAACGACAAATGAAGGAATGGGTTCCAGAACCTGAAATCTACATAACACGGCCACGACCACGCAGGTAAGTGCCTAAACTCGTTCTTCAATTGCATAAATCATATTTTAAAAGCTGCATGACTATGGGAATGGTTTGGATTAGGTGGAATCGGTTGCCAGTCAACTGGCCACCCTCAGCTAGTTACATATCCTCGTGGAATCCAAACGAGCCCCGTTACATTCAAAATTGCCGATTAGATGTGCAGCCAGCACGTGTGGAGTGTCCATTCAAAGAGAAATCGTCGGGACTGGTAGTGGTGGCGGTAGATAATGGGAGAGCGGAGGTGATGGCGATCAGAAACATGCAGAAACATTATGGTTGTGACGTCAGATCAATGATCCGGTCTGGCCACCTCATCCCCTCACCACGAATCACGCCATAGTTAAAAGACGATCAGTCGAAACATGCACCACCCTCTGTTCGTTCTGCACTCACGACGTTCTCGACTGGAGTACGTATCCACCGCTTCCAAAAACAGTTAACCAGTCATCCTCCACCGGTTTTTCGGCCTGTTTTCAAAAATCTCTCACTTATCGGGCTCTATCAGAAGCACAATTCCATTCTACAGGAACCGGGAGCCTTTTACAGGAAGGGTTCTACAGGAAGGCAGAGAACCGCTCGGTAGAAGGGAAACCCGGGGTTTTCATTGAATTTCAAGCTCCAAATGAGGTAGGCCTGAGAGAACTTCTCTATGCATGATTTGTTTATGAAAGGTGGTGAATTGAATGACATCAGTTTGAAAAATAAAAGTCTACCTGTGTATTGAAAACACTATGAAAGCTTGCCTGCATATTTTACTGTATTTACCCAGTTCTTTCTCTGCATTCCAAAATCTCCTTATCATTTTTAAAATCCTCCTGTAAGGAAGACACATGTTGCAGTGGAGGCCATGCTGTGTGTATGAAAAAACTGAATTTACATATCTATCTATGTGCTGAGAAGAGAATCTGTGTCCTTATACTTTGTTCTACAAAAACAACATTCTCCTTTCAATAAACAGACAGTCGAATTCTGGGTGACAAAAACAAGGGAATTATTGCTATCTGGTATTGTAAGGAACACACGAGACACTATTTCCTGGGTTCAAAAGACACCAAATTCAGCTATCCATTTTTTCAGTGATTGACTATTGTTTTCCTGAGCATTTTATTTTCTGATTAATACCTAAGAACACTCAACACCATGCTAGGGGGATTCATAAGGAAAGAGCCCTCAGACTCCAGCATGCTGTACAAGCACCCTGAGGTGGTGGACCTTTTCACCTGAGCAAATTGGATATCCTTCTTTGACAAAATTCAAGGTCATGATGAGGAGATAACTGAAGAGTTTTTAGTATCCCTGAGACCACATTCAAAGACACATGCCACAGTTAGTTTTAGGGGTCTGACCCTAGAACTCACCCCTAAGCTCATCAGTAGAATTACTGGTCTACCATTGTGGCTCCCTTGGAGCAAGGAAGAGAGATCATTGGGCCAAATTGCTAAGAAAGCATTTTTTCTGCCCGAAGAGCATCATGTAGAAGAAAAAAATGGAGTTAGAAGGACAAGCCTGCCCCCTCTATGGAGTGAAGTTAGTTATCAAATTATGAAGTACATCACATGTGAAGGGAAGTTTAACATCATCTATGGATACCATTTCAGGTTGTTATGTAAATTAAGGCATGGGATTGACTTGCCTCCAGCCAAGAAACTAAGCATCCCATATTTCCTTCTTTAGTCCCTAATTAAATGCGGTAAAAAGCTAAATGAAGGGATCCCATATTAGTCAGCCCACCATGGGCTCATCAAACTATTGCTGGAAGATGCTTTACACACCTACACTGTCCCCACTGTCCCCATATCTTGGGAAATCTTCATAAATATGTCTGAAAATGATAACATTAGAACTTTGGCTGAAAACATAACTCCATCCAGCAGTGAGGAGGGGGAGAAAACTGAAGAAATGGAGAAAAACAATGATGAGGGAACACAAGACATCCAAACAGAGGGTAGAACATGGGAAGCATAGGAAGAATAGAAAGAAATTAGCAAGATTGCTGATCCTAAAACAGAGGAAGAAATAACAACAAAAACAACAAGGGAAAAGAGGATACAAATTAGAAAGGAAAAGGCTAAAAAAGCCCAAATGAAGGTTGCCATAGCTAAGGCAAGCACTCAAAAAGAGAAGGAAAAGGCACACCTTGACATATCAGTCACACAGACAGAAACAGTGGACACAAAGATTTCTATGGGAAGCAAAGAAAAGGACCAGCAGGAAGAGAAATCCCTGGAAACGTTGGCAAGGGAGGCAACAACTGTGCTTGCTGCATTAAGCACACCTGCAAAACAAAAAGGAAAGAGAAATAGGCAAACCTACATGTACTTTAAAGCCAGGAGGAGCACATGGATCAAAGTGGGCAAACCCTAGCCACAATCAAAGGAACCAATTGTCATTGAGGACACAACCACTAAACTGAAAGAAGAGTCTCCTTCAAAGATATCTATCACCTATGAAAGAGGAAGCCAAAAAACCTCCACCTAGAGAGAAAGAATTAGGATGATGGACTCAAAAAACAACTCTACAGGAAGCTAAAACGTCTCTATAGGAAACTCTGGCGAAGTTAAAAGAAACCGAGAAATTGGAGGAGAAGGCAGCCAAACAACCATAGGGAGAAGAAAAGACTGAAGAAATACTGGATCCAAGCCCTTAGCCTAGCTTGGGCTCATATTACAACCTGTTAGAAGGTGGGAAGATCATCCCATAGAAGTTTGCTGTACCACTCTTCTTTGCATTGGAACAAGAGCGGGTTAGGACTCACACTTGGATGAGGATTGCCAAATCCAAGGGTGTTGCAGACATAGGCCACCTAGAGGAACAACTAAAGAAATCAAGGAAAGAGTTGGCCATGGTGAGGCACATGGAAAGCAGTCAGAGAGCCAAATTATAGGAAGAGAATGAGCTACTTAGAAAGCAGTTGCAGCTACAGGAAGGTCATAAGGAAGATAGGCCGTACATTATGGGAGAGCAACAACAGCAAGAAGTGTTACACAAAAATATTGTCACCATGACTATTTGCAGTCAGTATGGATCCATCATCACTTATACTGACCTCCTAAGCAAGTCTCAGACCTTAGCTCTTCATGTCAAGCTTTGCAAATGAGAGAAAGATATTGAAAATCAATATTACTCTGGTTCCGCACTTTCTCTCACTTTTGCCTGCGGGCCCACACCCTTTGTTCATATTAACCGCGTATCCGCACGCTCTGTCTGTAAAGGGGTGGGTGCGCACCCCTGTAAAAGTAAAAAAGGCACAAGTTTATCGTAAAAAACTCACTTTTGGGTTAATTCTAGATGTTTCTAGAAGGATTTTGACGTGGATTGTTCGCTCCAAGGTGGTTCATGCATCCCAAAAGAGAAGGAGCTAATCCCTTGATAAGAGGAGCTATCCCTTTGAAGGAGGGCTTTATCCTTTTGAAGGAGGACCTAGTAACTTCCCTCCATTGCACTATAAATTAAGGCATTGGGTCAGTTGCTGGGGAGGTTAGAAGCTGAACATTTTGAGGGTAAATGCTGATGGAATTGGGACTTCCTAGTTAAACTTGAGAGGATAGATCACATACCTTTTGGTTTCATTGAGAAGTGAGTGAAACTTGTCAAAGTAGAGGAGACTTCTTGTCGGACCCTGGGAGGAGCTTGTACAGCATCAAGGCACAGGTTGTAAAGTTCTTCTTTCATTTGAATTAATACAATCAGATTCATTTTCTCAACAAATTGTCTTATGTGGTTTTTTTCATAATCTCCTTGATCATTATGATGAATATGCTTTATGATATTGGCTTTTCAGGTGCTATTTAATTTGTTTCTTGTTTGTGTTTGTAGACTTACGCTTCAAGGAAGCTCATTTGGAGCGAGGGAGCGAGGCTTCCACAAACTTGCATTGGACCCAAGGTAGGCCTAAAACACTTTTTTGCCTTTGTTTTTAATTGCATATTTAGAGAAAGATAGTTTTTGATTGACTTGCTTGTCACTAGATATCTTTAGATACTAGGAAGGTCGATCTTGTCCGCAACCTCGACTCATTCCACGTGACAAAATGGCGACTCCGCTGGGGACTTGATTTTTTCCTTGCTTTTACTTTGACCTGAGAAACTGTGTTTTCGTTTATGTTTTTGGCTTGTTGTGTGTGGAATTGGGTAGATTTAGTAGATCTTGGATTATTTTTTGTTTTTCATACTTTTGGGAGAGGACCGCACCCTCGGCGTGCGACACAGTGCGGACCTATCCGCAATTTTTCTTTTCACACAGAGCGATACCGCACCTGTGTGAACTGTGGGCCTGCGGACCCTGTCATAATTTTGAAAAAATTAAGATTTTCTCTTTCAATCAGCTTAGGATTTGTTTGTGTTTTTTGCCTCTGCCCAGATCTGCACGTGACTTGTCAGGAACTTTTCTTAGGTTAATTCCAGCGGCATTCCTATTTTAAGCTTTTATCATTTGGGTGTTTTGAGTCTCCTTTTTGAGAAATTCTTCATTTGATTTCCTTTGGTCATTACTTGGAGGTTTGTCTCAGTCTTTTCACAATTTTGCATGTAATCTCTCCTCTTAAGCTCAAATAGGAAGTCTTGATTTCACTAGCATTTACCCTCAAAAGTTCAGCTTCTAACCCCTCCAGCCACTAACCCAATGCCTCAATTTATAGTGCAATGGAGATAAGTTGCTAGCTCCTCCTTCAAAGGGATAGAGTCCTCCTTCAAAGGGATAGCTCCTCTCAACAAGGGATTAGTTCCTCCTCTCATGGGATGCATGAACCACTTGGAGCGAACAATCCACGTAACAAATGTTTCTAGAAAACTCTAGAATTAACCCAAGATGAGTTTTTTAAAGATAAAGATTGTGCCTTTTGACTTTACAGGGGTACGCACCCTCCCTTACATACAGACGCATATAAGTTGCAGATACCTGAACAAGAAGGTGCGGGCCCGCAGGCAAAAGTAGAGAAAGTGCGGACTAAGAGTTACATTGCTTTTTTGATGTCTTTCTCTCATTTCTAAAGCTTGTTTTGAAGAGCTGAGGTTTGAGACTTGCTTAAGAAGCTGGTATAGGTGGTGATTGACCTACTGTAAGGACCCAGCTAAAACTATATACCCTTTTTTTTTTTTTTACACAGAAATTACAACTAGTAAAGAAACGCATTGAGATTTCAATTCAATCAATACACACATCGCTGATGCTCATTCGAGGAACATAATGCCACATTTATATACTTTTAATCTAAGGTAAAATAATAACAAAATACACATGTACCGTACACCGGAGAGGCGAGACTCCGCTTGCTCT
Organism: Pinus taeda; assembly: GCA_000404065.3. NCBI lineage: Eukaryota > Viridiplantae > Streptophyta > Pinopsida > Pinales > Pinaceae > Pinus > Pinus taeda. The sequence continues at coordinate 9,034 of APFE030707876.1, forward strand.
GTTGTCGCTGGTATTTCCTTATCTCAACCCGCAAAGTATGATATTTTCAGAACTGATTTATTCCAAAATGGAGAGGTAGTTTAACTTAAGTCCGCTTAGTGATTCCAACCGTAATTTAAATTAATTCTCTGTGTTAATAGTTTGTATACTTATAGATTTAAACAACGCCAGATTTGACTTTAACACGAAATCTTGTAATTAAAATTAACATAACGCCATCCACAACTATTTAAATCGAACGGCAAAACAACGCTCTGACTTGCACAGCTTGGATCTGCAACACTCCAACTGAATTATCGGGGTTCTGCTGGTTACATTTCAGTTCAAGAATGAATCCTGGGAATATTTGTTATTCATCCTCAAGAAATTTAACTATGGTTAGGGTTTATTTGCCATTGTTTCGCCGGTGAAGTTGACTGCCCACACACCGAGTTTCATATTGTTTTAAAGTGTAAATCGATCTTGAAATCTACCATATATGTTTAACTATATGCTGATGATATGTTAATGGTTGCAGGCACAGATTTGTTGCTTGACCAAATGACTCACATATGGGTGATGGGGTTGTACAAGTGGATGGAACTACATGGGAGGGGTGGGGCAGAGTCCCTGATCTCACCCACTAGCACTCCCGCCGTGACTTGGGCTGGAAGAGTTGAAACACCTTCACCTTGAAGATCACGATGCCATGACGGTACATCCCAAAGTTGGGTCGCTCATGAGGAACCTACTGGGGGGCGCACATCAAGGCGGATTCCTTGATCCCCGGCACCATTAGTCTCACTATAGCAGGCAACATGAGAGACGATAGTGGTCTATGACGTTGCACGATATTTTCCCCTCGTAGTCACTGGATGCTTGAAGGGCAAGTGGTGTGGCACCGTTGGAATTTAAGGGAAATTCTTGAAGGGCACGACCAACTTGGCACCCTTGGCATCAAAAATTAAACTGTTAAGGTGTGGCACCATTGGAACTTCTAGGGAAGTTCTTGAAGGGCACAACCAAAGGTGGCACCCTTGGAACTTCTGGGGAAATTCTTGAAGGGCACAACCAAACGTGACACCCTTGGAATTTCAGGGGAAATTCTTGAAGGGCACAACCAAACTTGGCACCCTTGGAATCATTAAAAATAAATAATAATAAATAAATATAAGTAAGGAATGAAAACTAGGTAAGGTTACATCAAGGGAAAAT
>APFE030707880.1:0-13277 GCA_000404065.3 Pinus taeda
AATATTAGAATTATAAACCCAATACTTGATTCAGTCCATGGGTGGCACTTCTAAGGAGGGTCGAGGAGGTGCCCCCTCGGTTGACTCAAGATATTTTTTTCCAATCTATGCCTTTTCCAATTTGGGGAGACTAGAGGCATTAATAGGCACAATTTACTTAGGATGATCAATAGGTGCATCCATGACCTCCAAAATGACTTATCAAGAAGAAGACTTGTCTTCAAGGGAGTCATGTGCAAGAGGTAGAGTGATGGCCCATGTGGGAAAGATGTCTGATTATATTCCATATTGTGATGGAGTTTCTGACCAATGTTAAGAGGTACTTATGGGACTAACAAGGAGGAAATATGTTTTTCTAAAGGAAGGGTACGCTCAACATGTCGATCTACATATATAGAAGAAGAAACCACCCAAGGGTCAGGTGACACATGTGGTCCATAGGTGACAAAAAAGATCATATGCATTGGATCAATGATAGAATAAGGAATATTAGGCGAGAATAAAGGAAAGCCACTGATAAGAGATTATTTTTAAACAATCCTACCCCAACACTATCATAATACAAGGGCCTATCTCCAATGAATGGCATATTATTTCATGTAGTCGTAGAATTGGTTGATGGTATGTAGTGATTTAATTGTTCTATCGTGACAATTTTTCCGTCATGGGGAAAGTGAAGGACATCATAATGGATTATGCATAAAAAAAACTATGGTGAAAGATTATATTATAATTGCACAATGCATATTATAATCTAAGGGAGCATCTACAACTTCAACATCAACATAGGTAGTCTTATATCCTAGCTCAATGGCAAACTTTGGAAGAACTCCTTGAGATAAAAATGGTGCCATTCAAAGGCCTGTAGAGTGGTACTAGACTAAAGATATTTCCAACATGTTGTTGGAATACCACAAGTAGAAGACCCTTCATCCACCAAAGTGTGGTATACGTCATTATTAAAGACACACATTGAGATCTAAAAGGAAACCTAATTGGAGAATATATAATGAGGAGAATTAACATCAAAATTAATCAAAATAGACTCTAAGGGATCCACCCCTCCAATAACAGACAACAAGGATTTCCATTGTTGAGGGTACTCTCCAAAACCTCCAAGGAAAACATGACACATGGTGCTTGGGCAATGTCCTCAACAATTTTATACTTTAGGAAACCCACGCATTTGGATTGTGTATTGAATTTCTTATAACACCCTTAGGGGGCCGATATATTGGTTCTGTAAGAGGTGCAATGGAAGTAGTAGGGGTGATCAATTCCTTAGAAGAAGAACTCAACTTAGAAGGGTCATAGGATTTTTCTCATGTAGTCACATTAACCTTTTCTTGCCACATATTGGTACACTAGTTACAACAAGATAAAATTGTGGCCTCCCATTTCCCCCTTCCATAGCTTGAAGATCCTATGAAACCATGAGTTGTTGTGTCTAGGTAGGGAATGGATGAGTCAATATGGTTGGCTGTTGGGTAGCTTCTAGTGGTGCAAGGAGACACCTTTCATTCATTCCCCTACCTTAAGTGAGTTGGTTTTGTTGATTCACCTGATTAGGTTTGTTCTTCTGCTTATTATTTTTATTATTTTTCCTACCAGGTTACTGAGTATTTTTAGGTGATGTGGAATTCACCATAAGGACCTCAATGGATTTCTTAGAAGAAGAGGGTGCTTATTGAGAGCCAAGGGAACTGGTGTAAGGATTATGCCCACTACAATAACTACCCCTAGAGAACAAAGGGCCCCCTTAGGCTTGACTACCTATATAATTGTACTCAATGCTAAAGAAAGGAACTCCATGTACAAAAGCACCATTGTAAGCATACGAGATTGTAGGCATAATGGTACTAATGGGGATAATTCCCCAAAGTATACTAGCCCCACTAGAGAAAAATGAAACTCCAAATTAGGGCGTCCCTCCTAACATAGAACTCAACCAAGGTTAAGAAATACTTCTATAAGTAAAATTTCCCCTAGGTTGACTAGAAGAAACTAACAATCCACCCATCACATCTCGTAGTGTAGAAATTTCCATCGAAAAAGTAGGAATTAGAATTTGACATGAGCTAGGAGTAAATATCCTAGCTGTTGCGAATTGAATAGGGTTTTCTTCAACTCTAAAAATGAATTTAAAAGATGGCATAGACATAAACATAGGTGGAAAACTTAATGGGGTCATAAACATAACTACTTGAATACCCCAATAAGACATGAGAGATGTAGAATGAGCTATAGATCCCACCACACTAAGTGGCAGTAAATGTGTATTGACAATAAAGAATTTCGATGCAGAAGATAAAGTGGGACTTGTCTCCTCCATAGAAGAATTTGTAACATCATTAGGCATGTAAGGAACAGAGACATAAAAAGCTTCACTACTGTCAAGATTCAACGACACAAGAATTTGGCTGAGAGGGTCAATTAAAGGTGGGTTAAAGTGTGTCAAAGTAACTTCATCGATTACCTCAACAATAAAATAAGCTTCTTCCCTATGACCAAGGTTACCACCCCCCTCGCTCCTCCCTCGCAAAGATGAGTATGGTTTAAGCTTTCTCATACTGTAATTAACCTATGTCTATGTAGTTGTGGATCCTCTTCTTGAGGGGAATTGCTTAAAAATCTATGAGAACATTGTTTACCTCATTCAATCATGGGGAATATATGTCTATTATCAAATTAAGACAATTAAGACACTCTTATGGCCAAAATAATAATAAGATCAAGCAAAACTCTATAAAAGAAACCATAAAGGTAAACACATACAAACTAAAGAGATAGAGAAGTGACCTTCCCACTATAGGAGCTTGCTTGATTAGGACACAAGTCAATAATGAATATGTGGTTGGGAAAATTATAATAGGTACCTGCTTAACAACCCTTTTAAACTTGGTCTAGGTATCATTATTAGCCATGGGGTACCCTCTAAAAGGATAAGGTGAGTCTACTTGAAATCTACCCCAAGTATAGAGAGGACAGTCGTCAACCATATTCACATGAAAAGGTAGGAAAAAAACGGATGAAACCCCCTGAGAGATCCATGAAATTGAGGTGTACTCCTCACAAGTGGTCCCTAAGTGCTACAATAAGAATGCTAATAACACCATTTGTAATACACGAAAATCCCGTGATTTGTTCCACTAAGACTAACAAAACAGGTCATGTCACTCCACTAGCCTCAAGCGTGACCTCGTGATTGACCTTGTGTTAGAAGAGATTCCTAGACTATATCAATAAAAGTGGATTCAACCTCCCTATTGCCAAGATGCTAATTTTGTTTTGTGGTCTTGGAGTATTTAACCTCACACTCTTATTCCAAGACCCTAGCTTAGACTAATGTTGGTGTTTTACTAGTGAAAAGAAAAGACAACTCATATAAATTTTGTTATAAAATTAATTTTAGGAGGATGTTGTTTACTCAGAAAGGTAATGATGTGAAAATCAAATGATGTGAATAAACTCTTGTTAGAAATACCCTAATATAGCTATATGGAAATGCACAATCTTTTCTTTTTAATTCAATGAAAACTAACTATAGAAGGGTAAAGAGTCTTTTCCTTTTTAAAGTGAAAATGATTACTTCAAACACTCTCAACAAATGCTCTAATGAGATTATCTAATTATATAATAAAGTATACCTAATAAAAAAACCCATAAAAACCACTCAAAAGAGAGAAAAAATCACTACGAAGCAAAAACACAAGACACCCAAAAGCTCTAAACTTGGAATATTTCAAATGGGATCACTCACAAGAAATCAAAAGAAAGATGATAGAGAGAAAATTTATGATGCAAATCAAGTAAGGGTTGTAGCTCAATATATAAGAGAAACAATTATTTACACAGGTAAAAAAAAACCAAAAACCCTAATTTAAGGAGAAACTATATAGGAGTGGTAACATACAAGAAATTTTAAATTTGACATGAAAAATAGATCAAAATAACCCAAATAAACCTTTCGAGTAAAGATTTGCACAACCACAACAAGAAAGAAGAAAAAAAGGCCTGCAACTCCCCACAATATAATCGAAGAAGCTTTCTACGATACCGATATGATTTGTAAATTGTCATGGATACTCCACTAAACAGTTTGTCACAACAAATTTGATAAAAATATACTAAATTCCAAATAAATATATTATGAGGGTTAATTTTACATATATTTCTAGAGTTATTAAGCTACTCTTTTTTCTTATGCATGCAATAGGTACAGATGTGGAAAATAATAAATCATGAAAAACAACACAACGCTAATAAAATTTAACAAAAGATATGATGTAGGAAAACATTTAAGGAGAAAACCTAGCTAAAAGGCGAGGATACTTTGCTCTTTATTTGTCCAAAAGGAATTGATACAAATACAAAGGAGTGATAACCATGGCCCATGGGCTATCACAATACAAAAACCCTCTATGCCCGTCTCTCACTCTATCCACTCTCATATACTCTACTCTATTATGGAATGAAATACACAAATGGAATGGAGCCCATGTTCCTCCTAATAGCTTAGTTATTACATAACATAATAGCTAACTAATGGTTCAATTTTACCCATTCAACTCTTAATATGAGTTTCAAATAAAACCTTCTTGATTACATGGTTAGCCTTTTTTCCATGAATATCAAGGTTTGACATGACACCCTCTTGAATTATGGTGGTCAGACATGAGAATAAAACTTCTAAGAGAGATAATTTTTGCATCTGAACTTTGATTGACACGATCATTACACCAATAGAAAGGTATTCAAATGTAGAATAAGTATATGGAGTATTATACTTAAGAAATGTAATTTTACCCCAAAATAAACATTATTTAAAGCCTCAAAATGGTCACAAAAGGTTTTAACCCCAATTCTCCGAATTGGGTCTTGCCACTAAAACTACTTCTATAAGTTGATTTCTATGATTTTTCTGCCCTAAAAGCATTAATTTGGATGATTTGTTTTTCTTTTTTTTGTTTTTGTTTATCTAATCCAAATCATGCTATGTTGAGTTTTGCAAGGTTAAATCACTAATTAATGAGTACTCTAAATACTACACTACACTCTTTATCATGCTAAGTATTTTCTCATGACTATGAAATTTTATATGACATGGATCAACCATATATTATTTCAAGGCCAAGTAATTTCGTGGAAAAATACTCACAAAAAGATATAAGAATTTTTGGATACTCTTTCCTAATACAAGAGTGGCTAGCTATGACTTGCCTAAAGAATAGGAATGGGAAGTCATGGGATTCCTATACAAAACCCATGACCATCTGTTTGAACTTTAAGATTTTTTTTTTTATAATAATATTACCCCATCAATGAGTTGGAGCCTATAATTGTGCATGTCTTATATCCATCCACCTCAAATGCTATGAATTCTCTGTATGACTCCTCAAAGACATATAAGAAGAGGTCAAATCTAGGCAATAGTGATTATAAGATCTACAATTTTGCTTGGAGCATTCTTACACTAGTGTATTGAAGAAATAGTATCTAGTATGTATCTTGAATATGATTTTGCTAATCTAATTAACTCTGAAGTACTAGATCATGGCTTAATACATCCAAGATTTCAGTTGTTATGTTATGAATAAAAGGGAAAGGTTGTTCTTATTAAATTTTTATGTAGGTAATTTGATAAAGTAGCATGGTTAGTGCTAGATGTAGTAAGGAGCCATGAATACACATGATAACCATCAAAATTAAATTTTTGTATCCCACCCTTTGACACTTGCTTATAAAATTGTATGATTACGATGTCCATCTTGTAGCCATCTTCTTTATTACTACAAAGCTAACTATTCTTATCTTTGCAACTCTGTGTCTCAAATATGGACCATGTTATGGATCCCAAATGTCAGTTGATGATAAATAGAACTAAAAATATTTAAGGGAGGTAGGTTATTCATCATGTTGTATTTCATTGATCCATGTCGAGTCAATACGAAGATTTTATTAGCCCCTAGGTATTATTTTGTGTAAATTTATGTGAGTGATGAGGTTATTTGTTCAAATACTCGATGAATATATTGTAGTGGAGGACAATGCTACCTAATTACTAATTCTTTTTGTCCAAATAATAACAATTGAGTGGTTGATAAATTGGAATGTTATCCCCTCCACTCAATTTCAAATCCCATGGGAAGACATCTTTGTCCCCTTGTGATAAGTGTTAAGTAGTAGTTTCCCCACCCTAGCAGACTCTCAAATATTACTAAGTCATAGATTCCTAGATTAATTATTATTATTATCTAATTTTAAGGTCATAGCCAAGCTAGACACCAAATTGGTGTATGAGACCCCTTTGTTTGTGGGACAAGGGACCCACATCCGCGCAACGATTTGACTGCTAATTCTATAAGGGTATACATACTCATACACACTCAACGCCCTCTAGTTTTGAATATGTCACCTCTTAGGACGAAATAATAATAATTAAAAAAAATCCCTTATCCTTACAAAAATTTCCCTTTCAACAATATTTCAAAAAATTCCTAAATAAATAATAGTATTAATAAAAAATTTGATTATGCTCATATGCATTTCTCTTAAAGAATATTCTTACTTTTTATCTCCCTTTGGAAGATTTGGTTACATCTACACTTCTGTCATTCATTATTATGCTAGGAATAGCCATGACATATTGATGTTGAAGTGATAAATGTATTTTAAATATAGTAAAATTAATAATTTTGTATTAGGGAAATGTTGTACATAAAAATTTGAGTGAACACCAAATAGACAAAATTTGATAGCGCATAATTGTATACATTAATAAATTATGATATTACATATATACAAGAAGTGTTGTCTCAAGATAGGGAAACTATATTGGACACACAATCAATTGCTTGAGTGAAGATCTCAATCACACACCAAACTAGGGACATATAGATATAACCACACCTATAGAATAGGAACATACTCCTTTACATAGAAAGTCACAACTGAGACAAGTAGGAATTACATTTTCCAGCACTCCCCCTTAATGACTACTTGTCTTAATATCAATATGCAAGATCTACATTTGGTCCAATATGGTAATTACACCTTGTATCTTGTTCATGCAATTATCGATCTCTATATAAAGGAAGAACCATCTACCGGAATGCATGGGTTCCAAACCGCTAGTTTACTAGGAAGTCCTTCACATACATGGTTCATTCAACCTCTCGATGAACCAATATGGAGTCACCTCATGGATTCTAAAACTCTAACATATGGAGCACATATTAACAAAGGGCATGCATGCCTCTCTTTGTGTATTGTTGGAATGACCAGTTCCACAACACACTCACAATTGTGACAATAGTTGGTCATACCAATTTCAACTCAATAATAACTAGAAATACCATGACATGACATACTTATTATGAAAATCAACATTAAAATCATCAGCAATAGCAACAAACTCTTGCATTTCAACTTGATTGCTGACACCTTTATGATTCAACCAAAAAATTCCAACTACCCATTTAGATTATGTGAAGCTTGATCATTTTCAAGTTTTGTAAATCGAACAAATCACCACAGTCCTCTACGCTCCTTTCTTAGGGATGGGAAATAGTTGGTGACCTACATAATGCTTCCAATATCCAAATCCAAAAGTTTCCTGGTGACGAGAGCAGTTGAACATTATTTGCAATGCTTTATGATTTTCAATGCGATCAATCCATCAATTTGAACCGATTTGAGTGCAGCAGGTGACGAGAGTAGTTGAACATTATTTGCAATGCTTTATGATTTTCAATTGACAAATCCATCAATATGAACTAATTTGAGTGGAGCAGCCACCTTTTTCATGGCAGCAGCTTGTGCATCATGTGTAGTATTTGGCACTTCCTTGTAAGGGAAAAAAGAAACACCCAATAACATAATAACATTGGGCAAAATACAGGGACATCAAATATTGAAAAAAAATGTCATCACAAAAGAAATACATAATGCCTTTATTATATAATACTAGAATTTAAATTCAGGAAGGCAACAAATGAAGGGCTCAAACTCATCTGAACCCTTAGTTAGAAAAAAATCCTCATCCATCCCTTCCAACTCAAAGTCAACTTGAGGAGATAAAAACCTTATAAGTAGATTTAAGACATACATCCCCAATCCGTAAGAGATAATGTAAAATCCCTCCAGATAATAAACCCAAAAAATATATACAGTTATTGTAACAAGAGATCCAAGCCATCTCCCAACAGGATGTGGTGTTGATTTTTCCATGAAGCCCAACCAAAACAAATTTTGTTCGGTTATTTCCAGTCACTGTAACTTTCGTATGCCTTGGAAACATAGTGAGTTATTCCTCCCCACTCTCTTTGCCACATCAGGAGCCAACTTTAAGCAGAAAACCTGTAGACTCTAGCATTTGCGTCCTCACACCAAACAGGGCATCAAGCCACAGTGGTATCATATCTACGCCTGGACAATTCAACAACAGGAAAAGACTTCACACTACCCATTATTTTTGATCATTCACTGCACCACAACATCCAACATCAATAGTGAAATAAGAACTATAACGCAAAGCCATGCACTTGATCATAATGTTGTAACGGTTGAAAATTGGCTTCCAACAATGACTCAACATAGGTCATCTCTCAACGGGCACAACCTCCAATGCTCTACTACAGTGGTTTACAACTACGTTGGGCCTCTCCATGCTCTTTTGTCAATAATTACATAAATATGTGGGGCCAATGACTGCTCAACTACCCAAAAATTTGACTCTAAACTCCACTCCTTTCACTAATTTGGCTCAACTCCACTGTATGGTAACTTAAAATTAATCCACCAATTACTCTGTGCAGAATATGTCTGCACCTCCTCCACATAGGCGACACACTACTGCCTCATGAGATCTCACTGAAGCTCCCTAAATACAAAGACAAATAATGTTTAACACATTCAGAAGGCACTAGATAATCTCGATTGCTCGATCACCATACATAGTCTTCGATCCACTCCAGCGACCGATCGAACCACCACAACAACAATCCATAGCCTGTGATATGTAGTTCACCAGATCTACTGCCATGATCGACTGATCTGTTGTCACACTCCCATGATCAGAAATTTTCCACCTAATCAATACTCATTGTTGGCTCGACCTCTACTATCAATCTTGCAACGATCTGCACCTACACACCGAATATCTTCTCCATGCCGTGCCACCACTTCATGTTAGAGATAATGGAGAATCTCTTAGAATAGTGAGTTGTTTCACAAGACCCCAGGATAGGAATTCGTTTATAATTTTTAGGTTATGGTTCTAACTTCCCTAAATCTTTGATTACTATATATTGTGTAATGTACATGAGCAATGGAGAGCATTCTGTAGAGCTAGACTCTCCTGGTTCAGACTTTCTTTTGTAGAGCTAACTGGTGGGTTTCATTTCATTTAATATACGACATTGCATTTTTATCATGGTATCAGAGCTTCAAGGCTAAGGAACTTGTACGCTAAGAGGAGGGTGCGACTAAACCAAAATCATCGTAGGTTTCGGGATAATAAATGCAACGATTGTAAAATCATACTTAACATCACCATTTAAGATATAAGGTTTATAGTTGCGAAGACATCTCAGATAAGTGGTGTACATCTGCGACGACGTCTCAGATAAGTGGTGTACACCTGCGATGATCATGCAAACAAAAAAAGAGGCTCCATGGAGGCCAAGAGAAGGCTGGAGAGGTTGAAAATAGAAGATTGTTTGGAGGCTGTGAAGGAAGCCATGGTGATCTGCGGGTGTGTTGCGAGATCAAACAACATTGAAGATCAGTTATCTGTCTTTGTCATAGATCTGGGGTAAATATAACAATTTTTTTACCTGCCAAATTTGTTTTAATCACCAAGATGAATAATTATATGTTTGAAGCATGCTTGAATGAGCACAACAAGCTCGATGGCTCCAATTATGCAAATTGGAAATTCAAGATGTAGACTCTACTAGAAGTGAAGAGTCATTGGATGATTGCAAATGAGGATGAACAGAAGCCAATAGCTAGATCTGCAATAGTCCCATATTTGGAGAAGCGTGAGGGTAAAGGAAGGACACTGCTAAAGATGTCAGTGAAAGACTGCATCATACCACATATCAGAGAATGTAAATCAACAAGCGAAATTTGGGGAATTTTGAAGGATCTGTATAAGATCAAACAATACAAATCATCTTCTGTTTCTAAAGAGAAACATATTATCCCTGAAGATGGAGGAGAATGAAACAATTGCTGCCTTCATAGCAAGGATCAAAGATTTGAAGAACAAATTGGAAAACATTGGTCATATAGTTGACGATACAGATCTTGTAACAATTACCATGAATGGTGTGACCGATGACTACCAAATGTTCATCATTGGGATAAATGCAAGAGAGAAAATCCCAAAGTTTGAAGAAATGATAGGAATACTGATGCAACAAGAAGAAAAAAGATCGACTCTAAAGCCCCAGAGTGTCGATCTTGTATTGATGGTGAAATAGAACTTCTACAAAGGAAAAGGAAATCCACAACAACAAAATGGAGGAAGCTCATGGAAAATACCAAATCTGACCCAAGGTATGAATCCAAATAGAAACAACTTTGTGATCAAATTTTTTTATTATGGAAAACTAGGTCATATAGCTAGAGAGTGTAGGAAGAAGAAATATCATGAAGAACAACAGGGGCAGAAAAGACATGCAGGTCATCTCGTGAATGATAATCATGAGCGAAATTTAAGATTGTTCATGGCAGATCATGATGAGAATGTTGATGCAGACATCTGGTATGTAGATTCAGGAGAATCAACACATATGATAGGGAACAAGCAATGGTTTGAATATTTTAAAGAAATCAACGATGGAGCACAAATCTACCTAGGTGATGATAGTGTAGGTTTTAACCCCATACAGAAATTAACTGCATACGAATTCTAAATCACAGAAAAATAAACAATGCGAGAGCATAACACATAAAAACACATATGCACAGAGATTTTCCCCTGAATCCCAAAACCGAGACTACCAGCTTGATTTTTCATTATGTTCCTTTCAATGTTACAATACATATTTATACATGCCGAAGCATCCAATACCATGGACCGAAACCCATCGCGTCCAAAAAACATGTGCGAAAATCATGCACAAAACCATAGGTAGGTCTGTCCAACCTAACATAGGGTCCAAAACCAAAATTTTCTGGGGCGCTGTCCTGGACCCCATAAAGTGGGGTTACGGGTACCCCTCAAACCCCCTGTTAACTATGTGGAAAGAATATAACACAACCCAACAATCTCCCACTTGTTTTCTTTCCACAGGGGCCACAAGAGAGCTTAGTCATTTTTCTAGCCCTGAAACGCCCATTGTTTCTCTACACCAAGAGAACTTCTTAGAGCTCACAGATTTTGTCAATGCATCTGCAGTATTCTTCAAAGTGTCCACCTTTACCAGCAACACCTTTTTGTCTTCTATCATATCCCTCAAAAACTGATACTGAACATCAATATGTTTTGTCTTTGAATGATAAGCAGGGTTCTTTGCCAAGAAAATTGCACTTTGGCTGTCACAGTCTATCCTTATAGCTCCCTGTACTAACCCCATACTTGAACACAATCTCTGCAACCAAACTGCTTCCTTGCTTGCATGAGTGGCTGCCATGTATTCTGCCTCTGTAGTTGATAGTGCCACTACAAATTGTTTCTTACTCATCCAACTGACTGCACCTCCAAATAGGTTAAACACATACCCACTTGTAGATCTTCTCTGATCCAGATCTCCAGCCCAATCTGCATCAACAAAGCCACGAATATCCAACACTCTGTCCAATCCTGGTCTTCTTGGTAGCACAAACCATAATCACTAGTGCCACGCAAATACCTGAAAACCCACTTCACTACTATCCAGTGCTCCTTCCCTAGTTTTGACATAAACCTACTCAATACTCCCACTGCATGTGCAATGTCTAGTCTAGTATAGACCATTGCATACATCAAGCTACCGACTGCACTTGATATGGAACACGGGACATGTCCTCTTCCTCTTCTTGTGTCTTGGGACACTGTTCAGCAGATAACCTCACACCTACAGGAATAGGAACCTTCACCGGTTTACTATCCTGCATATTAAACCTCTGCAATATTGTCTCGACATACTTCCTCTAGTTTAACCAGAGCTTCCTCTTTGCCCGATCTCTTTTAATTTCCATGCCCAAAATATAGTTTGCAGCACCGAGATCTTTCATGTCGAATTTGGAGGACAATTGGGTCTTCAAATCCTGGATAATTTCTTTGTCATTTCCAACCAACAACATATCATCCACATACAAGACCAGATAAATAAACGGTCACCAATTAATTTAAAATACACACAATGATCTGCTTTGCTTCTGGTGAAGCCAAGTCCCCGTATAAATGTATCAAATTTCTGATACCACATCCTTGGTGACTGTTTTACCCATACAAAGACTTCTTTAACTTGCATACTAGTTCTTTCTTACCCTTCACCGCAAAGCCTTCCAGTTGCTTCATGTAGATTTCCTCTTCCAAATCCCCGTGAAGAAATGTTGTCTTCACATCCATCTGTTCTACCTCAAAATCAAAAGCAGCAGCAACAGATAAAAGTAATCTAATAGAAGTTACCTTGGCAACAGGAGAAAAAATATCACCAAAATCAATTCCAGGCACCTGGGAATAACCTTTTGCTACCAACCGAGCTTTGTATTTCTCCACCTTCCCTTCTACATTTTTCTTCTTTTTAAACACCCATTTGCTGCCAATGGGTTTCCTTCTAGCCGGCAACTCCATCAGATCCCAAGCCTCATTTTTGTGCAAAGAGCCATTTCATCAACCATGGCCTCTTTCTAGAGTTTTCCATCCTCTGAATCCACTGCTTCCTTCACAGTTCTAGGATCATCATCAGTGATAGACAAAGAAAAATTTGAATAGAAAGCATATGGACTATACCTTTCTGGTTGCCTTCTTTCTCGAGCTGATCTTCTCATAGCTAGAGTTTGTGGCTCTTCATCTTCTGATTCCTCCTCTGCTACAGAGTCTGATTCTTCCTCCTTTAGTTCAAACTCTATCTTCACAAGTTCCTTTGGTTGGAATTCATGTTTAATAACATCTTTCACCTCTCTAAACACCACATCTCGACTGTACACAGCCTTCCTTGTTACCAGGTTCCAAAGATTATAACCCTTTAAACCATCCTTATATGCAATAAAGATGCACTTTTCAGATTTACTATCCAACTTGGTTCGTTTCTCCTTTGGAACATGTAAATATGCATCACATC
>APFE030707880.1:16245-42928 GCA_000404065.3 Pinus taeda
CTTGCAGGTATCCTTCTCGAACACTGTCTTTACACCTGCATCACCCAACTTGCTTACAAAAATCAGATTTCTGGCCAACGCAGGAATATGCAGAACACCCGGAAGGGTTCTAACCCTTCCACCTTGCAACTTCAACTTTACTTTTCCGCGACCAATGATTCTAGCCTTCCTATCAACTCCTAAGAAGACATCACCACCATCATATTTCTCATACTCGCAGAACCACTCTCTATGGGGAGTGAAGTGAAAGGATGCACCTGAGTCAATCAACCATGCCTCATGATCTACATGTGTACTTGAAGAAGCCAAGTACACATCCCCACCTTCATCTGAGGTGGTTTTTGCCTCTACAGAAAGAGCATCATCAGATCCCTTTCCTTTATCAGGAGCTTTAGATTTACACTCCCTTCTGAAGTGCCCTTCCTTTTCACATTTCCAGCACATCACTTTTATAGGTTTTCCTGGAGATTTATATCTCCCTCTACATTTAGATCTCCCACTCGATGACTTATTTTTGTTTATGTTTTGGGACCATCCTCGTACAGACAAGGCATCACCATTCTGGTTGTCCATATTTTTCCCTCTCATCTCCTCCGTCAGTAAGGCTGAGACTATTTCATCAAATTGCAAAGCAATTGCGTTGCTACCTATTGCAATAACCAGACTATCCCACGAATCTGGTAGAGAACACAACAGATTGATGCACTTATCTTCATCCGAAATTTTAATATCAATAGATGATAACTAACTTACCACAGTGTTAAACGCATTCAGATGCTCTGTCATCGAGTCTCCATATTTCATCCTCAAGTTATACAGCTTCTTCCGCAGGAATATTTTATTCACCAGAGACTTAGATTGGTACAAAGTCCCTAAATTGTCCCACATAGCCTTCTTCGTAACTTCCCCTGATACATTCAACAATACTGAATCTGAGACACACAATCGTATTGTGCTCTTTGCCTTCCGATCCAGCTTCTTCCATTCTTCATCGGTCACACCCATTGGTTTAGTACCTGGATCTACTGCGATCCACTGATCTTTATCCACCAATAGATCCTCCATATTGAGTTTCCACAATTCAATACTCTGACCATTGAACTTCTCAATCTCTATCTTTCCACTACTCGCCATCTTCTTTCACCACCATAATCGATCTCGCAGATCTCCCACTGAACAAGGTCTACCACAGGCCCGAGCGAAACCCCTCAACAACAAAGGCGTCCCCTTGAAGCCAAAAGCATCTCTGAACAAATGTAGGTTTTAACCTCGTGTACATAATTACCACATATGAATTCTAAATCACAGAAAATAAAACAAGTGCGAGCAAACACATTAAAAAACATATGCACAGTTGCTTTCCCCTGGTTCCCAAAACTGGGGACTACAGCTTTGATTTTTCATTATGTTCCTTTCAATGTTCAATAGCAATATTCTATACATGCGAAGCATGCCAATACCATGGAACGAAAACCTTCGCTTCCAAAAACCATGGATCGGAAAACCATCGCGTTCGAAAGCATGTGCAATCATGCACAACCATGCTGTAGGTCGCCCAACCTAACCATTGAGGGTCGCAAGAACGCAAAATTTTCCGGGGCGCTGCCCCGGACCCCATAAAGTGGGGTTATGGGTACCCCTCAAACCCCCTGTTAACTATGTGGAAAGAATATAACACAACCCAACAGATAGAACTCATTAGATCAGAGGATGTGGGAAAATTTATGTCATTCTACCTAATGGTAATGTAAAATAAATTCATAATGTCATGTATGTGCCTAGTGTAACAAAGAACTTGATTTCTATATCTATGATCACAGATCAAGGTCTTAAAGTTGAATTTTTAAAATCTAATTATTATATTAAAGATCTACTAGATGGCATGAAGACAATTGCTACAGGAATTCGGACAGGAGGTCTATACAAGTTGGATGTAAGACCTGCACTAGTTCGAGCCTTGACAGCTGTGAGTTTGACTACATAAGAGCTATAGAATCAGAGGTTTGGTCATATCAACTACAATGATTTGTTGTTACTATAGAAGAAGGAAATGGTAAGAGATATTCCTACGCTAAAGCAAGTACATAATGGTTTTGATGCGTGTACATTAGGAAAAATGCATAGAGAATAATTCCCTTTTCGAGTAGAAAAGAAACAAAGGGATATACTTGAATTAGTGCATACAGACCTGTGTGGATCCATGCAAACAAAATCATTAGGAGGTGCACTATATTTTTTACTGTCTATTGATGACTACACAAAGTTTTCTTGGGTATATTTATTGAGTAAGAAGAGTCACACATTTGAATACTTTAAGCAGTTAAAAAACTTGATTGAAACACAAACAGGGAAATAGATAAAAATTCTCTGGTTTGATCAAGGGGGAGAATATAGGAAAGATGAGCTTATCAGGTATTGCAAAGACCATGGATTATTGCAGCAGTTCACAGTACCCCATACTACACAACAAAATTAAGTAATTGAAAGAAATAACAGAACACTAGTGGAATGTGATAGGAGCATGTTGAAAGGTAAGAATCTTTTGAATGGTTTTTGGGCTGAAGCATTGAATACTATAGTTTATTTGAAAAATAGGAGTCCTATAAAGAGTCTTGAGTTTAAAACTCCCTATGAAGCATTATATGGATTTAAGCATGCAGTAAAACACTTAAGAGTATTTGGATCTAAAGCATTTTCCCATATTCCAAAGGAAGATAGAAAAAAACTAGATTCAAGATCCACCAGATGTACTTTTATAGGGTATTGTTCACAATATAAATCTTATAGATTATTTAATCCCTCTACTCACAAAATTTTTGTTAGTAGAGATGTTATATTCCATGAGCAGGATCATGAAGAATTTGATAAACACAATGAGGAATGGGATATTCCGTACTTGGTGGAGGAAGAAGCAGAAAACAATCAGGATCAACAATAGAAAAAAGAAGAACATGAACAGTAGCACCAACAGTAGTAGATACAATAGGAACAACAACAACAACAACAACGGGAAGAAAAAGAGAATGATGATCAGACAAGGTTTGAGGCTATCCCACCACTTAGGAGACCAGGTAGGAAATCTCAATTGCCTACAAGATATAGGGGAAATGCTTTTATAAATAGTATGATGAATGTGGTTAAACCTTCTAGTTATAAAGAAGAAAATAAATGTAGAGAATGGAAAACAACCATGGAACAGGAATATGAATCAATAATATAGAACAACACTTGGGAACTAGTTGAACTTCCTAAAGAAAACAAACCATAGGTTTTAAATGGTTATACAAACCAAAGATTAATGCAGATGGAACCATAGAAAAATTAAAATCTAGATTGGTAGAAAAGGGGTATTCACAAAAATAAGGTATAGACTATGAAGAAACCTTTGCCCCTATAGCTAAACTAAACACTATCAGAATGTTAATTGCTTTAGCTACTAAGAAACATTGGATGATACACCAACTAGATGTGAAGTTTGCATTTTTAAATGGAGAACTAAAAGAAAATGTTTATTTAGAGCAACCTGAAGGGTTTTTCCATAAAGGGAAAGAACATTTAGTCTGTAGATTGAAGAAAGCACTTTATGGACTAAAGTAAGCACCCAGGTCTTGGTATGAAAAGATTGATTCATTTTTTATACAAGTTTGCTACAACAGAAGCAAAAATGACCCTAATCTTTGCACCATACAAGATGAACAAGGGCACATAGTGATGATTTCTCTGTATGTAGATGATTTGATCATTACAGGTGATGCTACATATCTGATCAAAGAAATCAAGTAAAAAATGTCACAAGCATTTGAAATGAAACACCTTGGTGAATTAAGATACTATTTAGGTCTTGAAATCTGGAGAGATTCAGGAAAAGAATTTATGTCCCAAGGAAAGTATGTTAAAGGCCTGTTAGAGAGATTTAGGATGGATTAGTGTAAGTATGCAGCAGTACCATTACAACAGAACATCAAACTGCAGAGTGAAGATGGCTCAAAGGAGGCAGATGCAACACTTTATAGACAGTTGGTTGGGAGTCTAATCTGCCTAACCACCACTAGACTAGATTTGCCTTATGCAATGAGTGTGCTGAGCCAATATATGTCCAAGCCACTTGAAATCCATTGGAATGCAACGAAAATTTTTTTGCGGTATCTACAAGGTACTGTAGATTATGGTATTATTTACACTAGCTCTTCTGATGTTAGATTGACAAGATTTGCAGATTCAGATTGGGATGGAAATGCAGATGATTGTAAATCCATAATAGGTTATGTATTTAGAGTTGTATCTGGGGTGATCACATGGACCAGTAAGAAGCAGAACACAATTTTCTTGTCTTCAGCGAAAGCAGAGTATCAATCCATGTGTGCAGCAACGTGTGAGGTAGTTTGGTTGCAGAGACTTCTCCAGGATGTCAGGGAAGAACATATAGATGCAACAACAATTAGATGTGACAATCAGAGTTCAATCAAACTTGCTAATAATATGGTGTTCCACAAAAACACTAAACATATTGATAAACAATTCCACTTCATCAGGGAGAAAGTGCAATCCAAAGAAATCCATTTGGTATATTGTAATACATGTGATAATGTTGTAGAAATTTTCACTAAGCCTCTTGGAAAAATCAAGTTTGAAATGTTTAGGGAGATGTTAGGCATATTTGTGAACTCCTTCTCCATTAAGGGGGAGTGTTAGAGATAATGGAGAATATCCTAGAATAGTGAGTTGGTTCACAAGAACTCAGGATAAGAATTAGTTTTTATTTTTTAGATTATGGTTCTAACTTCCCTAAATATGTGATTACTATATATTGTGTAATGTACATGAGAAATGAAGAGCGTTTTGTAGAGGTCCAGACTCTCTTTCATAGAGATGACCAGTGGGTTTCATTTCATTTAATATATAACATTGCATTTTTATCACTTCAGAAATGTAGTAGCAAGAAAATGCATTCGCAAGAAACAAAACTTCACTTGAATATATGATATTCAGAAAACAACATATATAAGAATCGATTACTGCCGAATTATAAATGAAAATCGAACATCTGAATAACAAAAGAATCAGAGTTATTGTTCCAAATATATATTATTGATGATAAAAGTAAAATAATAAATATCACCTGAGTCATTGGCCTGAGGGCCACCACTCCTTATGAGAATGGGTGATCGATTTTCATGTTGAAGGAGTGTGAGCAGTTGGAAGTTGCTGGTGGAGCGTTGTCACAGGTGGACTAACCGAAGTTGATTCAGAGGATGCAATGTCTTGTAGAGAGTGGGATTTCTAAGTTTCAGATTTGCCATGTGAGGCCAGAAAACGAGAGGCCGACCATTGTTGATAATAATCATGACATTGAGCCCACGATTAACATTCTCATCGTTGATATAAGTGGACTGGAAGGCCAATATTGTGAAGAAATGATGCACAAGAGCTCAAACACATGTAAGAACTAGGGATTCTTCTAGGTCATAAATCACAGAGTATTGGTGGAGCTCATTTAGCGTGCTTGGAAAGTGGGTAGATAGTTTTTCTACACTGGATGAGAAACAAGTGTATGTTAGTAACCCCAAGATGTACGAAGGCTATGGAAGTCGACTTTGGATTGAAAAGTACTTGATAGGGGAGGTTATTTCTTTCAACAATTCCTGCCATTGAATCATAAGGATGTCAACAAGTCACCTGTCAAGAACTCCAACAATTTCTAAATAATAAACCACTGGTTTATCTAACAAATAGTTTGCATTAATGGGTTATGAAAATTTTTTCCCAAAAAAATTAATGCATTTACTAGCCTTGCTCATATATGCTTAAAAATAAATTATGTGTTCCAGTATACTCATTAGGTGGGACGTTGAAAATATATGAATATAGAGTTGTCAGATTCATCCTAACCCTGTAATTTTTAAAGAACCCAAAGGTCAAGATGGCTATATGTTTATTTTTTGTTATAGTATTTAAATATGTCTACTCTGTTTTTATTTATATCATGTAAGTGGTTAGTGATGATGTTGTGTTACTTTTCCATTGCAACGTGCTTCTTTCCGTTGCAAAAACTACTCACAAAGGGTAAGGATTTTTATTTGAGGGATTATCAATATCCTAATCAAATTATTTATAATGTGTTTCTTCATTTTAGTACTATTTAATGTATTATGTGCAGGACATGGTCATCATTATCAAGCTATAAACACTCCAATCCTGGACGAAATAGTTGTGATAGAATCAATTGTAGTGACTGTTAAATAGGCAAGTTATGCCCATCAAAATATCCCCTTAACACTTGGAAAATCACTACTCATTTGAATAAATACATAATTGCTTAATGTAAAACAGAATTTTCATTTAGTCTGTAATATTGATTTTCTTCACTAATATTTTTGCAGATGTGTCTAATATTGAATTTAATATTATTTTTTTGTTGATAAAGAAAGAAGGATTTTTCCATTAAACAAAAAAGGAAATTTCTGTATTCAAGCTTCTATGATCCATAATGAATTAAATAAAGCCTTGTGGATGACACTTGTGTCATCTGGTCCCATGGTAAAGAAAAGTTGGAACTGTTTTTCCTCCATCTTAACAATCAATCTAGTTCTATAAAGTTCACTATGGAATTTGAATGTAATGGTAGTCTTCCCTTCCTTGATGTCCTCCTCTCAAGGAATGATAATGGCTCTTTTTCTCATCAGGTATATTGTAAGAAAACTCATATGGAACAATATCTTCATGCTAATTCTCATCATTTCCCAGCTCAAAATCCTGATGTTCTCAACACCTTAGCGAATAGAGCTTTAAGAGTTTCTTATGAGAACCATCTCAAGGAAGAGAAAGCACATCCCCTAAGTGTTTTCTTTAATAATGGGTATAGTAGACGCCAATGTACTAAGGCTTTCCTCAGAGCTGAAAAAGGTCCTAGTGCTAAGAAAGATACCAAGGATCAATTTTCTGGTGTTCATCTTCCTTTTATCCAAGGGACCACTAACAAGATTGCAAGGATCCTAAGGAAGCATAAAGTGGCTTCAACCTTTCAGCCTTTAAATACCATCCGAAGCTCCCTTAGATTTGTAAAAGACCTAGTGGACCCCAAGAATATTAAGGGTGTTTACTTTATCCCATGCTCTTGTGGGACCCCCTACATTGGTGAGATTGGTCGCTCGATTAATCAAGGGATTTGTGAGAATTTTACTGACATCAAGCATGGTAGGACCTGTTCCTCTACTTTGGCGGAGCATGCAGATAAATCTAAGCATCACATGTGCATTTGAGGCTACCCAAGTCATTGCTAAGGTTAGTCATTTCCATCATCGTAAATTGAGGGGCCTTAGAAAATGAAAAAAGAGCCAATAATTTGAATAGAGATGATGGTTGGAATATTAGTAGAAGTTGGGTCCCTATCTTGTCCTCCTTTTTTTATTTTTTATTTTTTTATTGTCATCCTTTTTTAGTATTTGTTGTTGATTGATTCTTCATTAGAGTTTATTTTCTTGATCCTTCATGTTTTTTATGTATTTTATCATCCTATTTGTTCTCAACTCCTTTTAGTATTTTTGTTATTTGTTTAATGAGCCTTAGCCCCATGTTTTATTGTTGACCCCGTTTTATTTATTGATTTTTTTGTTTTTATATATATCGTATATATAATATAATGTTTTATGTTTTTTTTATTTTTATATATTATTTGATTGGTATATTTCGTTTTTTTTTTTTAAATTATTTTCATTAATTTCTTAATTATTTTATTTATTTCATTAGTTTTTTATTTATCATGATCTGTCTTATTGGCATCGTTTTTATAATTTTGGCCCCCCTCTTTAAGTTTGACTTGATGATTTATTTATGTATTTTAAAACAACCTATTTAATAGGCGGTTACTTATTTATATTTGTTTTTATTATTTTCAAAACTAGATGTATATAAGCCGTTACATATAATATTTTTAATAAATTAATGAAATTTTTTTTTTTAATAGCGTTACATATTATATTTTATTAAAATAATAAACTAGTACATTATTTAATTTATTTTTCAATAACAAATAATATTGGTTTTATAAATTATTTAAATATTTTCTTTAATAACTAGTGTTTATATAATTGTAACTATTAATATCTTTAATAAATTAATGAAATAATATAATATTTATTTTTTTTTTCAAAAACTAGCCGTTTAATATAGCCATTATTTAATAATATTTTTTTAATATATTAATAAATTAATATTATAATTTAAACATTATTGTTCAAATATATTTGCTACTTGAAATTATGTCTCTACATTGCTCTCTATTTAAGCCTTTTCCATAGTCTGCCTCGTCATCTAGTCCTCATGATGAACCATACTTGTTGGTTTCTCTCTACATTGCTCTCTATTTAAGCCTCTTCCATGGTCTGCCTCTTCATTTGGTGCTGATGATCAACCACACTTGTTGCTTCGAAAAGCGTCCACGAAAAAATTATTTCATGTAATTTTTACGGAAAGACTTTCTTTAAAAAACTAAAATTTGGAAATTGCACGCTATTTTATACCTTGCTTTCATAAAAAAAAAACCATTGCGTTCACGTCCAAATTTGTCGATGTATACGATTTTTTGTTTTTAAAGTAAGAGTAATTATAAATATATTTTTAAAAAGTTAACTAAGATCGATAAAAATGAATAATAAAAGCGGTGAAATATCATAAAAATAAATATTAAAAATCATGTGATGGCATTTTAAAAATAAAACCGTAATAAAAAATTCCATGATGGGTAGGGTTACCCATCAAATTTTACCCAGGCCTCCAAGGCACATAAGATCAGCATATTGGGCATTCTGATTGCTTGTTGAGACATGGATTATGCACTCTTCATGATAGATGTACCTGCATTGAATTTGTCAGGCATCCTCACCCAAACCAAATTCCTCAATACAAATTGGACACCAATCATTTACAAGTGAGTTTTGAACTTGGTCAAATTTAATTAAAAAATGATTAATTTATATATTATTTTTTTTAATGAGAACTTTCAAACACATGTGATTTCTGTATGTGATCATTATAGGGTATGAAGTATGTGATCATTACATGATATGAAGTGTCACATCGCAATGGTAAAGGGTAGCTTGTGGCAAAAAAATAGCTAGTTTAATGTTAAGGATAACTTGTGGCAAATAAATAGCTAGTTTAATGTTAGACCTGTGTGACTTGGATCTCAAGTAGTGAATTTTTTAATAATGCACAAAGTTTGAGGATGTTGAATGATGATTTTTTTGCTAAGTGTTACAATGTGATATAAACATAGCTGAGAGTAGTTGAAAGAGATGGAAGGGAAATGTCGATGAGGAGAGCATGAAGACTTCTTGTTAAGTGTTACATCGTGATATGAACATAGGTGAGAGTTGAAAGAGAGGAGAACTATCAATGAGGAGAGTATCCAAATAATGTGAAGATAATAGAACCAATTTAAAAAAGAGAAGAAAAACCTTAATGGATCATTATTTTAACTTTAATTTAAATAGGAATATTATAAGAGTAACTCCTGAAAATTATAAGTAAATTGTACATATAGATTTAGGTGATTCCTCGAGAAGCATGTGGAATTATGGGATACCCTAGTTATAGATTTTCAATGGATTAAGGCTTAGAGGAGAGCACTAAAGGTCCACAAGATTTTGTCAAAGAAATTCGAAGTTAAGTTTAAAGAGAGGAATGTTACGTTAAATATGACTGAGTGAAAGATCCAAAATTGTTAGATCAACAATGTTGGTTTTCAAAACATGGTATTAGTGCTAATTTCTATGATCATCTCCTAAAAGCATCAATATGGATGAAAAAATATAATTATCCTATATGGATCATGCTACTTTGAGTTATGCAAAATTACATCACTAATTAATGAGTACTCTAGAGACCAAATTCTACTCTTTATCATGCTAAGTATATTCACATATCTATGATCTTTTATATGACATGTATCAACCATATACTCTTTCAAGGCCATGGTTTTGCATCTCTCTTCATGGATCAAAAATGTATTGTGTTAGTGGTCATGCCTACTTATTTATATCCAAACATAGGTATGCTTATATTAGGGATGATGTACATTTGATTAGTTTCTTTTTTTTAACAAGTACTTTTAGCTCCTTTCATCTATAAAATTCTTATTTAATCCACTTATTAGCATCTACTTTTGTTATGCATTTCAACAATTAGTTCTTCTTTTGAAATCATACAATATGAGTATTTGTTATATTTGTAATTTCCACCATTTTCTACACAAAACTTCTACGAGATGTTATGAATCTAAAGTACACTTCAATCATGTAAAAATTCTCACAAAAAATATGTAACAATTTTTGGATATATTTTCCTACCATGAGAGTGGTTGGCTATGTCATACCTATAGAATAGGCATGGGATATCATTTGATTCCTATACGAAATGCACAACCATCCCTTGGAGTTCTATGAAAGAAAAAATTATAAGGATATTACACCATATGTGGGTTGGAAAAAATCATAATTGCATATGACCCACCTCACATTCTATGATTTTTTTTTTATGGCTCCTCAAATACATATAAGAAGAGGTCAAATTTATGCAATAGAGACTATACGATCTTGTTATGAAACCAGCTCACAAAAAGATAGAAAAGATAGTTGAATGCCTTAGAATTCAGCCTCTTTGAGGGGGCAACCTCCTTTACATTACACAAATGAACAATTCTTGGATGATACAAATGAAAAGACCTCCTTTCTATATATAGGAGTCTAAGGGATCATAATATAATCAGAGCCGACATTACAATAATAATGTAAGGGCTTAATAATAACAATAGTGGGCTTCTATGGGGCACAATATTAACAATATGGGCACTACATGGGTACATCAATATAATAAGGGGGTTGTACTAATAACAATAAGGGGTTACACTAGTAGTGTAGGGGCTTAACATGCCCCTCTCTTTTAAAAAGTGTTGTCCTTAATGCTTGAGTAGTTCTTGATGCTTCTATATAAAATTCTTGTCCTCCCATGTGGAATCTTTAGTGAGTAATTTCTTCCACTTGATGAGGTACTTTGAAATTGATCGATTTCGTAGCTGTCGGGTTCTTGTTTATTTCACTACTCCAAGTTCCAATATGATTTTTCCTTCCTCTTCAATTTCTGACAATATTGTTTGAATCGAGATCTTTTGCAACTTTTGAATAAGTGGCCATACTTCTTTGTCCTTCTTCCATTCATCCCTTGCTTCGTTTATCCAATCTGGTTGGATAATAGAAATAGCACAAGGTAATGCTTCCACATCCTCATCCTTTCTTGAGAGTGCAACTACAGAAAAATTTTGCTTCCCTTTTCTATAGATGATGTCAAAGTCATAACCCAACATATTTGTGACCCATTTTTTTTGTTCTTCTGAAGATAATAGTTGCTCTAAAAAGTATTTAAGGCTATCATGATCCATTTTTACCTTGAAGTGTCTTCCCATTTGGTAAGGTCGTCGTTTCTTAAGTGCATATAGTATTGCCAACATTTCCTTCTCATAAATAGCTTGCTTGAGATGTAGCAGTAAAAATACCCAATCACCTACATCAAAACATGTTTCACTACGATGTTGATCTACCTATTGTTTCATTTGAATTTGCACCAAAGTGGTGTTATCCTTTAAAAGTTGGAGAAATTGTTCTTGATGCTTGATGTGAACTTTCCTTGCTTGAACATTTTTCTTCTTGATATGTCCTTCTATATTTAGAGTTTGAGGAGTGGCAATTTTTTCCAATTCTTTACAAGATATGGTTGGATTCATTTCTTGATTCTTGATGTGAGCTTTCACTTGAACATTTTTCTTCTTGATATGCCCTTCTATCTTGATATTTTGAGGAGTGGTAATTTCGACTAATGAATTAAAAGATATGGTTGGATTCATTTCTTCTTTCTCGATGTGATCTTTCACTTCTTGCACCATTTTCTTCTTGATATGTCCTTCTATCTTAAGAGTTTGAGGAGTGGTAATTCTTGCCAATGCTTTACAGGATATGGTCTGATTCATTTCTTCTCTCTCTGGGGTTGGGTCCTGGCGTATATCCTCTTCTTTTGATGTTTCTTGATCCTTTTCTTCCTCCTCTTCATATTCTATGTAAAATAATTTATTTTGAGCACACCTATGACCTTTAATGCATTTGCTATCACAATTGTAACAAATCCCTTTTTCTTTTTTTTCTTCCAATTGTTGTGGTGTAACCCTGGTAGGTTGTGGAAGTCTAAAAGAAACAACACTACCATATTTATAGTTGTGAGGGGTAGACTTCCTTGTTGCCATAATTTTACTTTCCACTATGTAACAAAGCCCTTTTACTCTTTCCAATTGTTGTGGTGTTTCTCTAAAGAAGGTCTTGCTCTTTGTATCCTCATAGTGTGCTATCATTTACTCCATGAATATTGACCACGTAACAAGTTGTTTATGATAAAAAAACCCTTTATACCATAAAAATTCATCCGATTATAAATAGGAAGATGAAATGCATACCTTTTGTAATAGTGGTACACCATGTAGATCAAAATATTACTCCATCTGAAGTATCCAATTTACCGGATCCTTTCCATCAACCTTCCTCATCTTTCTTTTTCTTGATTTTAGGAGCTTGACATTGAAAGACTGTAACTTTGTACTTTCAGAACTTTAAGTTTTGAAATTGTGACCTATAGTAGCCCTCTACATCCTCTTTCCAATGCCACTAGTCTGATCCAAATTGGATTCTCTAAGGCAGTGTTATGCCAAATCTCCCACAGTCACCTGATTATCGACTAGTTCAGTAGAGTGAACTTGTACGACGTGCCACGTGTCACTGTTTTGACTTTTGGCTCTGTAAAATACGTACAAGAAACTATAGTCCATAATATTTTTGTACCTTCTTATGGAATTTGAATCTGATGCTCAAAGAGAAAGCTATGATGATTTTCCCTAGGTCACCTGTTTGGAATGTAATTTAGGAGTTTGCAAAAAGACCAAATTCCTCAGATCATATCTCACAAATATAGTGCGAAAAACTCTGAAATTCGGACCTGAGGTTCAGTGCGATTTCTTCTCAAATGGTTTTTTTTTTGCTTCTGAAATGTCGAAGAAAAAAGTTATAGCGAAAATGCCATGATGACCTATTAGGAGCAACGAAACCCTAGAATCCAAAGCTCTGATCCCAAATGTTATGAAACCAACTCACAAAAAGATAGAAAAGAGAGTTGAATGCCTTAGAATTCAGCCTCTTCGAGGGGGCAACCTCCTTTACATTACACAAATGAATAATTCTTGGATGATACAAATGAAAATACCTCCTTTCTATATATAGGAGACTAAGGGGTCATAATATAATCAAAGCCGACATAACAATAATAATGTAAGGGCATAATAATAACAATAGTGGGCTTCTATGGGGCACAATAGTAAAAATATGGGCACTATATGGGTACATTAATATAATAAGGGGGTTGTACTAATAACAATAAGGGGTTACACTAGTAGTATAGGGGCCTAACAGATCTACATTTTTTCTTGGAGCATCCTTACACTAGTGTATTGGAGCAAAAGCATCTATTTTGTATCTTGAACATGATTTTACTCATCTAATTAAGTTTGAATTACTATATTAGGGCCTAATTCATCCCAAATTTCATTTGTTATGTTATGAGGAAAAGAGAGAGGTTATTCTTATTAAATCATTATGTAGGTAACTATATAAAGTAGCATGGTTAGAGTTGGACCTAGCAAGAAGCCATGGATTCATTGGATAACCATTAGAATTAATAAATATTTATCATTTCCTCTCACACTTATTAAATTGCATGATTATGATGTCCCTCTTGTATTCATGAAGGCAGAACATTATGTTTTCCCACTAGTTGCAATATAAATATGATTGAATTATTGAAAGAAAATATTGCTAGAATTTTAGAAAGTATTGATGCTAAGTTCAAACATATAAATATTAACATACTCGATGCAATGAATCATAACCCTGATGAGGATTTTCCAGAGCTTAGCAATCATGCATGTCTACAAAGAATAGAATCAAGTGGCATATTTATTATCAAAGAAGGGGTGTAAAAACTCGCCAAGAAAGTTATACTGTTCAGATTTTGACAATGGTTTCCTTCACAACTTGGGGAGTATAAAAATATGATGGTTTGGATATGACTATTTTCTACAAAATCTTAGTTGAACATGCTTGAACATGCCTGTCAGATCATTTTTTTGTTTATCTCTTTTTCTGAGAAGATCCTTTAGAACAAAAAAGATTAAAGCCTTTTTTTTACAAGAATGTAATAGGAGATAATACAATAATTAGATGAACACAAATTATACAAGTTTGTAAAATATATATTTTTGTGAAGACTTTAGTTTTCTCTTATTTTGAAGATCAAAAGTGAAGGTCATAGATCTAAGGTCTTGGAATATGAGTTTCCTAAAAGTGTAAATACTTTTTTATTAATGAAAGCATGATGAATTTTTCATATTGAAAAAAAATATAGTTGAATAGTTCTTTGAATATGTAAAATTACCGTGGATTTATATTTCTAGCCCCATGATCAATCCAACAGGTTTGATTTACATTATTGAAGAAATATGATAGATTCTAAATGTGCAAGAGAAATATTATGCAGATGTAATTCTTAACACTTCTTTCTTTGGTCTCTAATTTACAAAACAATCTAACCTGTGAATTTATGAATTAGTATTATCTGGATCATCAAATCCATCATTTTGCCTCTATTCTTGCAAGTTGAACATTTGAGACGCTAATTTTCTATCTTGGATATGATTTCCTTATTTGAACTTGCACACCATTTCTTGAATAATTATGATAGGCCCCTATAATATTGTCATTGTAGCCCTTATTGTTATTGTTGTGCCCTTATTTTCCCCATATTGTAATTATTGTACCCTATAGAAGCACATTATTGTTATTGTTTTGCCCTTATATTATTATTGTTATGTTGGCTTTGATTATATTGTGATCCTTTAGACTCCTATATATAGAAAGGAGGTTTTGTCATTTGTATCATCCAATAATTATTCGTTTGTGTAATGTAAAGGAGGTTACCCCCTCAAAGAGGTTAATTTTGAAGTCATTGATTTATCTCTTATTCTATTTTGTGATTTGGTTGCATAACATTTGGTATGAGAGATTTGGATTCGAAGGTTTCACTACTTCAAATAGGTCATCATGGAATTTTCGCTATAAGTTTTTTTCTATGAAGCTTCAAAAACTGAAATTCAAACTCATTTGATCCAAAATCGTGGTGAACCTCATGGATAGATTTCATATCTTCTCTCACTACATTTTCAGACATGTTATCCAAGGAAGTTAGGGTTTTTATAGGCTCCAAAATTTGATCTCAAATAGGTGACCTTGGGAAAATCATCATAAATTTCTATCTGAGCATCAGATTCAAATTTCGCAAAATGTAATAGAAAGAAGATAGACTCTAGTTGGTTGGATATCATTTTTAGGGAAGAAAGTCAGAACAATGACACGTTGTACTTCATACAAACTCACTCTATTGAACTAGTCTATAATCAGGTCATCCTGGGAGATTGGGCATAACTATTTCTTGGAGAATCCAATATTGACCAGACTTGTGGGGTTGGAAATAGGACTCACAGGGATATCATAAGACACAGTTTTTGACCTTGGATATTCTAAGTTGCAAAGATACATCAGATTCAATATTGGGCTCCTACAATGCGAAAAAAAATGTGTGTAGTTTTTTTAAAATTTGCATAAGTTTTGTTTGAGAAAGTAGTTTGAAGTGATTCAAAGGGAATTGTGAAGTATAATTATCATTAATTGATGAACCAAAGAAAGAAAATGGAAGCACCTAGTAAATAACCCGAAATATCTACTATGACTCATGAAGAAGAGGAAGAAATGCAACATGTTCTATCAAAATTACGAGACCAAGTGCAACAAATTTCATTCTCACAAAACGTAACAGAAGCTAAGATGGATGCTTTGAAGAATGACATGGAAGATAAGATGGATGGTTGAAGAATGAAATTAATGGTATAGAAGCAAAATTGAAAAGAAACATTGAAGATTTGAAGAAAGACATGGAAGGTTTGAAGGGAGGTTTGGCAAAGTTGCTACAAGAAATGATTCCTCATGGTGAAAAGATAGTATGAAACTCATGATAAGAATAAAATAAATGTTAATCATGATCTCATAGAATATAATGTTGGATTGAAGCTCCACCATATTCTAAGATCGATATGAGGAAGTTTGATAGCAAGGATCCTGTAACATGGATACTATAGATGGAGTAATATTTTGATCTCCACAATGTGCAAAACACAGAAAAGGTACACCTTGCAAATTTATATTTGGAATACATTCATTTTGTATGGTATCGATGGATTTTCTCTCAAAAAAATTGTCGCTTGGTCAATTTTTACGGAGGAAATGGTAGCACATTATGAGGATAAAAAGTGCAACACCTTCTTCAGCCAATTGACAAATCTCAAACAAAAGGGTTCAATGGTGGAGCACATTGAGGGCTTCCAAAAATTGAATATAAGGGTAAGTAATATTCCATAGGATCATATGATTGATGTGTTCATAGGTAATTTAAAGAATAAAACCCAACATGAGGTTCGCCTTTGGGAACCTGATTAATTGGAGAAGGCATTCAGGTTGGTAAGAAAAATTGAAAGAAAAATTATGGCAACAAGGAAACCTACCACTGACAACTATAAATACGGAAATATTGTTTCCCCTAGCCTTCCACAACCTACAAGGTTGACACCACAACAATTGGAATAAAAAATATCACAAGGGATTTCTTACAATTGTTATAGAAAATACACTGAAGGTCATAAGTGTGCTGAGAAGAAACTGTTTTACATAGATTATGAAGAGGGTGAAGAAAAGGAACAAGAAGCTTTAAAAGAAGAGGATGTACACTAGGAAAAAACCATAGGTAAAGAAGATATAATCCAACCATATATTGTAATGCATTGGCAGGAATTACCACTCCTCAAACTCTCAAGATAAAAGGACATATCAAGAAGAAAAAAGTAATAGTGTTGATTGGTTCAGGTAGTACCCAATATTATTCATTATAAGAAAGCCAACGAATTGAATTGTTCCTATATCCAGCACGAAAGTGTTAAGTGATGGTTGCAAATGGAGGAACCATAAATTGCTCTAGAAAGTGCCATAATATCAAGCTTCCATGGGTGAATATGTATTGAATAGTCCAATGCTTTCCATTCCAATGGGTGGTGCTGATGTTGTACTAGGAATACAATGGCTACAATCTTTGGGTAAAATAGCTTTTAATTTTCAAGAACTTTTCTTGAAAAATTTTGGGAAAGAAATGAAGTTGAATTAAGGAGTATTGCAGGGAAAATAGGAAATATAATCATCTCTAACATCATGAAAAGGATTTTAAAGAAATAAAAATGGGGCATAACTACAAAATTATGTTCACTAGAGGTTCCCACGTCGAAATCATCTATTTCTCTAGATCTCCAAAATTTTTGGACAATCATTCCAAGGTATTTGAGACTCCCAAAGGCCTCCCACCTATTCATGATCATGATCATGTTATTCATTTGATTCCAAGAAGTGTTCTTCCAAACATTATGCCTTACAGATATCTCTATCCCAAAAAGAGTGAAATTGAACATATGGTTGGATAAATGCTAGAGGCTGGTATAATTCAACCTAGTCAAAGTTCTTTCTCTGCTCTAGTAGTGTTGGTGCACAAGTAGGATGGATCATGGTGCATGCGTATAGATTATAGGGAGCTCAACAAGCTCGCTATTAAAGATAAATTCCCCATTCTTGTCATTGATGAATTATTGGATGAATTACATGGAGAAATTTACTTCACCAAGTTGGATTTTCATTTAGGATATCATCAAATCAAAATGAAGACTGAAGACATTACGAAAATAACATTTAGATCTCATGAGGGTCATTAGGAATTTTTGGTCATGCCTTTTTTCCTTATTAATGCACCTTCTACATTTCAGGGTTTGATGAATTCCATTTTGAAACCCTTCCTTTGAAAATTTGTGGTAGTATGTTTTGATGATATATTAATATACAATAACTCTTAGAAGGATCATGTTCAACATGTTGACTGGGTGCTCAAACTTTGGACGATAAAAAATTATATGCAAAAACCTCCAAATGTTTCTTTGGAGTACATGAGGTGGAGTATTTGGGTCATATTGTATCTCATGAAGGTGTTAAGGTAGACCCTATAAAAATAAAAGCCATTAAGGAATGGAAAGTCCCCACATCAATAAAGAATTTGCGAGGATTTCTCAAGTTGATAGGGTATTATTGCAACTTTGTTAAGAAATATGGGAGACTAACAACACCTCTAACAACATTACTGAATAAAGATGCATTTTTGTGGACTCCAGAAGCAACAAAGTCCTTTGAAAATCTTAAAGAGGTAATGTGTCAAGCACCGGGCTTATCTACATGAGACTTCACAAAAGCCTTTATTGTGGAATACGATGCCTCAGGAAATTGAATTGGTTTTAGTTTAATGCAAGAAGGAAAGCACATTGCTTTTGAAACTCATCCAATCAAAGGAAATTAGCATCACAAATCTATTTATGAGAAGGAAATGTTGGCAATACTACATGCACTTAAGAAAGGTGACCTTACCTAATGGGAAGACACTTCAAGGTAAAAATGGATCATGATAGTCTTAAATAATTTTTAGAACAAATATTATATTCAGAGGAGCAATAAAAATGGGTCACAAATATGTTGGGTTATGAATTTGAAATCATCTACAAAAAAGGGAAGCAAAATGTTGTTGCAAATGCACTCTAAAGAAAGGATGAGGATGTGAAAGAATTGTTTTGTGCCATTTTTATCATCCAACCACATTGGATAAACTAAGAAAAGGATGAATGGAAGAATGGCGAAGAAGTGTGGGCACTCATTCAAAAGTTGTAGCAAGGACCCAAAACATCTAATACATTTAGTTGGAAAAATGACTTGTTATGATACAAAGATTGCTTATACCTCTGTAATAATTCCCAACTCAA
The DNA here is from genome assembly GCA_000404065.3 of Pinus taeda. Classification (NCBI taxonomy): domain Eukaryota; kingdom Viridiplantae; phylum Streptophyta; class Pinopsida; order Pinales; family Pinaceae; genus Pinus; species Pinus taeda. Next base: position 35,285 of record APFE030707880.1, read on the forward strand.
ACGAAAGATTCTTTTGAAATTTCACACCTCTCCCTTAGTTGGGCACTTAAGATTTTTAAAAACTTACCACAAGCTTAAGAAGGAATTTTTTGGGATGGCCTTAAATCTGATATTCAAAATTTTGTGGTGGAATATTTGGATTTCCAACAAAATAAAGTTGAGACAATTAAGACCCTAGGTCTGTTACAACCTTTATCCATTCCAAGTCAACATTGGGAGGAATTTTCAATGAATTTTATCACAGGTTTACCCAAGTCCGAAGGAAAGAGTGTCATCATGGTGGTAGTTGATAAACTTAACAATTATGCACACCTTTTTCCATTATCACATCCATTTAAAGCCAGTATAGTTGCTACTGCATTTATGGAAACAATTCAAAAGCTACATGGAAACCTAAAGATTATTGTAAGTGATAAAAATTCCATTTTCACTAGAAAATTTTGGACATAAATATTTTCTTTTTTGGGTACTCAGTTAGCTCATAGCTCATCTTATCATCCTTAATCTGATGGGAAAACTGAGATAACGAACAAATGTTTGGAAGGATATCTTCTTTGCTTTGTATCTGATAAACATAGACTATGGATCAAGTGGTTGCCTCTGGCTGAATGGTGGTATAACACTTCCTTCCATAGTGTAGCAAAAATGATCCCATTTATGGCACTTTATGGATATCATCCACTGCCCATCACATCATCTTGAAGAGAAAATTGTAAGGTTTAAGCAGTGGAAGATCACATCAAGCATCAACAACAAGTTCTCTAACCCTTAAAGGATAACCTCACTTTGGCGTGGAATAGAATGAAACAACAGGCATATCAACATCGCAACACAAGAACTTTTGATGTAGGTGACTAGGTATTTCTATGATTACAACCATACAAGCAAATGTCCCTCAAATAAGCTAAGAACGAGAATAAATTATCACCAAAGTATTATGGTCCATATAATTTGTTGCAAAATATTAGTACTATGGCATACAAATTGGAGTTTCCTGCATCTTCCCAAGTGCACCCAATTTTCCATGTTTCATGCTTAAATAAGGTTATAGGTGACAAGATCACAATTCAAACAATATGGCCAGAACTTGATGAGGAAGGAAAAATCATATTGGAACATGAAGCAGTCATAGAAACAAGAGCTCGACAACTATGAAATCAATCAATTTCAAAGTATCTCATCAGGTGGAAGAACTTACCCTTTGAATATTCCACATGAGAGGATGAAAATTTTATACAAAATCATCCATTACTACTCAAGAGTTGAGGACAACCCTTTTTTAAGGAGAGGGGCATGTTTGGTCCCTATAATACTAGTGCATTCCCTACTATTATTGTCATTGTAGCCCTTATTATTATTGTTATGCCCCTGTTATCCCCATATTTTTACTATTGCACCCCATAGAAGGCCATTGTTGTTATTGTTGTTCCCTTACATTATTATTGTTATGTCAGCTATGATTATATTGTGAATCCTTAGACTCCTATATATAGAAAGGAGGTTTTGTCATTTGTGTAATGTAAAGGAGGCTGCCCCCTAAAAGAGGCTAATTTCAAAGTCAATGATCTCTCTCTTATTCTATTTTATGAGTTGGTTTCATAAAAAATTCAAATAATTTTCCATCTTAAGACAACCACATGGAATATTAAAGTACCCTATTAAAATACTATTCTCTATGTACGGTAAAAAATATTATGTTTTATCGTAAGTTATTCACCAACACAACAAATTCTAAAGAAAAGATTTGAGAAGATGAAGACACTTTTAACTTATGGATAGGGAAGGATTATATGGAGATGGACTAGAGTGTTTTGTATGAAATTTTATCATGGAAATTCTAGGCATAATCAAAATTCCATTATCTTATACAATATAAGGTTAGAAATTTTAAAGTTTATGGTAGGCTACTTGTGAGGAGAAAAAAGGAAAATTGTGTTGGTTTGATATGGATATTTATACAAAGTCCTCGTAAAATTTTAAAGAATCATTCCAAATATAGTTATTCTATCACATTCCATGGTTCTTATGCTTTGTTTTCATCATGCTCATATGATTGCAAAGAATATTTTCTTTCATGAGTTGCATCAAAAGTATGAAGTTGTGTATTCACACATATACATGAGAGGAAATTTAGTAAAGATAAAGAAATAAAGAGATATTATCATTTCGGGAACATACATTCTATTTTTTTCACATAACAAGCAATATTATGTTTCATGGATCAAATATTATGGGTAATTCATTTAACAATGTTAGGATCAATCCAGAGTTTAGCTCAAATGCCCACATGGAATACTGATATCGTGATATTGCAAGCACTGCTAGCTTAACATCACCACTCCTATGTATGAAATAGTGTCTTCAAACATTTTCAAGAGATCTAGTCCATTAAAATTGTATCAGTAATTTCAATTATAAATTGAGATAAAACAAGACGTATTGCATCTTATAAAGAGAACAAGGGAGCATCTCTAAAAATCTAGACACCGTTGTGAAATAACGAAAAACCATAGTGATTTCTATGACAAATCATGAAGGTAAAAGATATTTTGATTCCCTATAAATTGAAAAATGATCAATGCTAGTGACGATATTTTTAGTTGCCTTTCTAACTTCTTAGAAACACAAGCAAAAGTTGTACATTTAATTGTAGATTTAGGGATGGTATGAAACTTGTAAGTTGCGATGCATTGTATACACATATTACACTTTTTACTTTCATTGTTTCATTTGGTAGTTGTAATATCAATTATTACTTCTTTAGATGGAGTATAGGCAATTCACAATCTTGGCAAGGTTATATAAATTCAAAGCTAAGGCCATGCAAGAAAGTAAAAACACTTGTAGGAAATTAAATACACTTGTTGGAAAATAAACAAACTTATAGGAAAGTAAATACAATTGCAATAAATCAAACAAAATTGCAGGAAAGAATAACACACTTAGTGGGCTTAAGAAGCTTAACATTGTAACCCTCGATATAAAAAAAAAAAAAAAAAAAAAAAAAAAAAAAAACCAAAAAAAAAAAAAAAAAAAAAAAAAAAACAAAAACAAAAAACCACACAATAAGGAAATGAAAAGACATCCTTGCCAAGATGATCAATGTCTTTACTCAAACCAACAAATGCAATAATGTATTAAGCAAATTTATTTAATAATGTAAATGAATGCAAACCAATTTGAAATGCATGCTAATCAATTACATAAATAAATTGATAAACAAATAAATAAATAGGCATGCATAAATAATTAAAATCACTGAAAAACCTAATTACAGAAGTAAATAAAATAAATTTTATGTGAACAAATAACCAATGAGTTAAATTACGTAAACAAAAAGAAAGCATTCTAAATTATACAACATTCTATTTTATTAGAGTAGGCCTTACCTCCATTGAGTAGAGTGTTGATATTTATGAACAATTGTTACATGGACAACATAAATTAATTTAATTAACTAATCTAGTTAAGAAAATTAGAATTCCATAATTATGAAAAAAAACATGCAAAAAGAAATAAATGAGATCAATTTTAATCAAATAAATATGAATAAGTAAATAACTTAAATTAATTATCAGATCATAATATATGGAAATTATAAATTACAATTAAAATAAAATCTTATATATAAAATTATTTCATTGTGATTTTGACATTGCTCAAAGAGTCCCCCCGTGTGAAATGATACAGGAACTCGTTTTATACATAACATTTGTTTAGAAAAGTTTCTCATATGGTTTGCTAACAATAAAAGAGATCCATAAGTTTCTCATATGGTTTGCTAACAATTATCAAATAATAAATATGTCTCCACAAGCCTCTCATGCGATATTCTAAAAATTAACAAACAATAAAGGACTCATTCATAATTCCAAAACAATTATTTACAATTCAATTAATTATGTTTAATATTAATCCAAATTGAAATAATGGAACAATAACTATGTAACAACACTATCTCAAGTTTCCAATTTGTTCAAAGTTCTATTGACTCATGGTTCTAGTGTTGACGCATAGTTTTGAAAGTTATACCATAAGAGTTGTAGTGTAATTCTTGAGTTACAACAACTACATGAAAGAGAATTGTAGAAATGGGAGTTGTAGCAACACCATGACCTAAAGTTACAATAATGGGGGTTCTAGAAACAATGTGAATTGTAGTAACATCAACATCAATTATAGTAACATGAGTTGCAACAATAGGAATTGCAGCAACATAGTTTGGAGTTGCAGTAGCAGGAGTTGTAACAACATAATTTGGAGTTGCAACAACTGCAACCAAAATAACTTCTATGGCAACATCACAACCTACAAAACTTGTTTGGCACATTATCTTTGTAAATTAACTCAAAGAAAAATGAAAATATTATATTTTCTTAATGCTTAATCATATATTCATGTAAAATACTAAGGAATTCAATGGAAAACACTTTATGTCTAAATCCAACATCTAAGCATTATAATGAACTAATATCATGTTATAGGTAAATGAAAAGGAACTAATAATAGAGAAAAGAGGGTGTAAAAATATGTCAAATTCTGAAGCCCACCATCTCCTCCTAGTTGAAAATGTTCACGTCCTCATGCAACCTAGTACCTTTGTATGAGCCATACTATATGAACTCTTCTTTTTACTATTGCATACCTTTCTCCATTGTTAAAAATTTTCATTTTCCTCAAATGCATGTTGTAAATTGTTATGAAGCATCCTTCAAATTTCATAATTAGCACGCTGAAACAATTTTAATGAGCTTTCAAAAATATCTTAGAGTTATAGCAACCCTGTATAAAGAATTTCACCAAGAATGTTGTAGGATTAGCATCAAACTTATTTTATCCATTCTCTACAAACTAGTTTTCTATGAACTTTTGAAATCATACTTGTCCCATTTCATTCATTTTCCTCAAAAAAATCATGACCATCCAATGCACATATTTTGAGATACATACAAATCCTTCCTTTCACATAAAATTTGGAGTAGCAACAATAGTGTTATAATGATGGTAGAAACAACATCATAATAGTTTGAGTCTCATCACATAGTGATGTTTCATTCCTATTGTTGGTTCTTGTGTAATAGCAATAAGGCTTCTTTATATTATTATTGCTGTCAAAATCCCTTGTTGTTTCTTGCATAGTAAAGAAACTAATAAGTTAGATATGTTACTTAAAATTGTAGATATGAAGATGCTCATGGATCAAGTAAGAGATATATAAAATTAACAAATGTGGGTTGTCCATTTTAGTTTCTTATTTTTTAGTTATTGGTTCTTTCGGAGCAACAACATATTTTTTTTTGGATGTTGGTTTCTTTGTGGAAACAGGAAGGCCTTATATTATTCTTATTGTTGGCTCTTGTGTGGTAGTAGAAATAACTTTTATTTGTTTTTATTGTTGGTTTTTTGTGACAACAATAAGGTATTGGACAATTGGTAGGTTTAAACCCCTCTCATGCATGGATATTGGTGTGAATATGGATAAGAATGGTGAGGAAATGTTATGGAATATAAATATGATAGTAAATGTTGACACCTAATCCTCTGCGATTGGGTGAATTTGGAATGTGAACAGTCATCAAGAAGATGAACTGAGCAGTCACATTCTTTGTATATAACAATAGCTACCTAATGAAATAGATGAATCAGTTTTACTGCCTTTGGAGAGTTACTGCCTGGCCTGACATGGTATCAGAGCTAGCTCCGAAAATAGTCGTAACTCCCATCTGCCTACTGCTCTCTGTCCTCTGTCCACTGCCTACTGCTCTCTATCCCCTTGACAGTAGCTATTGTTTGCTGGTCCGCTGGCTAAACGATGCTCTTTACTCCTGGCCTGTAATGGAACGCAGGTAAACTGTTTGTTTCGGGAAGTATCATGCATTGTAAACCATGTCTAATATACCAGTCTTGCGAGTCATGCCTCGGTTTTACCTCACTAGCTGCGTCACTGCCTCAGTATTGAGTCTCAAAGCCCTCCACTTTACATTACCTCCTCTCACACACACCCTTCTCATGGTCCTGTTACTAGACAGTTTTTTCATTGAAGGTCGTCTGCCCAACTCAAACTTTCGCTTTTTCCTCCAGACTTTCTTCTTCCCTCCAGTCGCACGTTTCTTGTGAAGTGAATCCCATAATATACCCATCATGCGCTGAAGCAGTAGGATAGTTACTTAGGGTTCCTGAATATTGCATTCATTTCCTTGGTTCCATGCAATGGAAACGTTGGGGAATGCAAGCGAGCACAGGAAGTTGAGTTTCCGACAGTCATAAACTCATGGAACCCGCGGAGTGAAGAAATTAAAATCAGGCGTTTGGGTGCCCCTTGCGCTTGCTTCAGTCCTCCTTGGTTTCATGGCATAGTTTTGTTAAAACTATTGAGGATAGGTATTAAAACCATCATCTGAGAGAAAGGGCCGAGCATGGGCCGCTGCCGCACGTGCATAAAATTTTCCTGGTGATAGTTTTTGAGCTGATGGTTAGCGTTTCACTGCAGTATTTTTTCCTGTGGATATTCATTGGGCGTTCCTCTTTTTTGGTGTTAAAATTCTAAACTATGACCGTATATCACTTCAAATGCATATTATTTTGCTCCATATTGCCTTTATATGATGGGCATGGCATATACTGAATTAAAAAAGGGTTATATGTAGTGAAAATTTTATGATAGTGATAGCATGGTTATCAAAATTACTTTCAAGGGTCAGTGATATATAAATGGCGTAGCAGAATTCTATCCCTGCTTAGATTTTGGATGAATATACTTTCATATCAGAATCATTTTTTTTAGCAGCAGAAGTTTTTTTTTCAATGGTCAATGATATATAAATGGTGTAGCAAAATTCTATCCCTGCTCAGATTTTGGATGAATACACTTTCATATCAGAATCATTTTTTTTAGCAACAAAAGTTTTTTTTTCAATGGTCAATGATATATAAATGGTGTAGCAGAATTCTATCCCTGCTCAGATTTTGGATGAATACACTTTCATATCAGAATCATTTTTTTTAGCAGCTGAAGTTTTTTTTCTCCACAAGAGCAAATTTTTTTGCCATCAGAAGTATTATTCTATCAGCAAAAGTATTTTTTCTATCAGCAGAAGTATTTTTTTTTACAAAATGCATTCAATCATCTCTATGGTAGGAATAGTTCTCACTGGCAAGGAGAACTTTCCTGATTGGTCCCGGATGATACAACACACCCTCATCTTCAATGAGTTGTGGAAAGGAGTGTGTTTCAGAGAAGGAGACAGTGACCCAAAAAAGCCTACCTCAGACAAAGAGCTCGCCATTTGGAAAAACAAGAACATCAAAGCTTATGCATTAATCGCAGCATCTGTAAATAAAGAGGTGAGTTGCCATATTTCATCATATTCAACTGCCTTTGAAGCTTTACAAAAGTTGATAGAACTTTATGACTCACATTCTGCACTTGAATTCGTCCAACTCATGATTAAACTCTTCACTCTTGAACTGAAAAATAATGATGCTCTTGCTCTTGCATCTGAAATAAAGTCTATAATGCATGATATCAAATCCACTAAGGTTGAGACGGATATCTATCTTATTTCTTTTCTCAAGGCACTTTATCCTACATACTCCAATTATCTTGAGTCTTTGCAAGAAAATGGAAATCTCAAAGATATAACC
>APFE030707880.1:46208-85215 GCA_000404065.3 Pinus taeda
GAGCATCTTCTGAAACTCAACTTCAATCATTTTGATCTTGATGATGCAACTTTATTTGTCAAGAAAGTTGGAAAAACAGTTGTATATCTTGTGGTATATGTAGATGATCTTTTAAGATAGGGAACAATGAAAGCTATATTGTATCCATAAAGAAAGAATTGGGAAAAAGTTTTGAAATGAATGATTTGGGATATGTTCATTACTATCTTGGCATTGAGGTAACCCAACATCCAAAGCCCATATTTATTTCTCAAAAGAAATACATTGGATATTTTTTGTACAGGTTTGGCATGATAGAATGCAATCCTCTCACTACTCCAATGGAACAAAACTTAATGCTCACATCTATTGAAGGAAAGGAATTTGAGGATGCAACAAAATATAGATAGCTTGTAGGAAGTCTCATCTACCTCACTACTACCAGACCAGACATTTCATTTGCTGTTGGAATCCTCTCCAGGTTTTTGCAAAAGCCTTGTGAGGACATTGGTCTGCTGCAAAAAGAGTTCTAAGGTACTTGAAGGGAACTCAAGACCTTGGAATCAAGTATACACAGGTGGACGACTTCAGCTTGATTGGATACTCTAATTCAGACTTTGATGGAGACAAAGAAATTAGAGTATCTACTTTAGGATATGCTCTGAGTCTTGGATCAGGAGATGTCTCTTGGAGATCACGTAAACAAACAGTTCCAGCAGATTCCATAACAGAAGCAGAATACGTGGCAGCAACTGAAGCAACGAAAGAAATTTTGTGGCTCAGGAAAATTCTTGAAGATTTGTAGGTAAAACAAGTACAATCAACTCCACTCATGATTGACAACACATCTGCAATAAAGTTGGCCAAGAACCCAAAGTTCCATGATCGTACAAAGCACATCAATACTAAATATCATCTGATCTGACATCATGTTTTGGCCAAAACAATCCATCTCCTTCATTGTTCCACAAATGAGCAAATTGCAGACATCTTCACCAAAGAACTTGGAAGAGAAAAGCTTGAAAGGTTCAGAACGATGCTTGGACTCACCGACATCCCTTCAGATTAAGGGGGGGAATGTTGAAACCTAATCCTCTGCGATTGGGTGAATTTGGAATGTGAACGTCATCAAGAAGATGAACTGAGTAGTCACATTCTTTGTATATAACAATAGCTACCTAATGAAATAGATGAATCAGTTTTACTGCCTTTGGAGAGTTACTGCTTGGCCTGATAGTAAACCCCCCACCCCGCCACCAAATTAAAGAGATTGTCTACCCTCAAGAAATGGAAAAATATGAGGAATCATGTTACAAGCCCAAGTGTATTTTCAAATACAAATCCATATCATCCAATGAATTTATATTAAATGAAAAAAGAAGCATACTTTCACCTACCTAAAAGGAATTACAACAACTAATCGATAGGTGTTGTAGTAGCTCACTGGTGGGTGTTGCAACAACTAGCTGATATGAGTTGCAACAACTAGATTATAATAGTTACAACAACTGAAGCAACACTAATGATGACACTTGTAACAACACCTACTATTGTAACATCATGCCTTGAACTTTGCAAATTTTGTAACATCTTTCTTTTCTACTAAAACTTCATCACTCTTATTTTATTATTTTTACTATTTTTTTGTTGTTTTCCTTAAGAGACCCATTTTAGACCTTAAAATTACCCTAAAGTCTATCCATCTATAATGTTGAAAAAAATTTATTCTTTCTTTTGTTTCTAGCTATGATATTGTTGGGATAAAATTTTAAGACTTTGAGCTTCGAATCATGGTGCATGAAAGGAATTAAAAATTCCTCTTATGAATGTAGTTGAGTTGTAGAAAAAATGCTTAAGAGTTGCAACATCAACATTATTAGTTGCAACAACAACACTTTGAAGTTGTAGCAACAACACTCCAGAAATGCAACAACAAAACTATAGATTTGCAACAAAAACACTTTAGAGTTGTGACAAAATCACTATGGAGTTACAACAAAATCACTTTAGAGTTCCAGTAATTGTGCTCTAGAGTTGTAGCAACAACACTTTCGAGTTGTACAAACATTTCTCCAGAGTTATAGCAACAATGCTCCATAGTCACAATAATAATGTTAATATTTGTAGAAAAAACACTTTGAAGTTTAATTTTGATCTGTAAACTTCCACAATTATTCCACTAGAATGTTTGTCACAACATATCTGACAAATTATACTAAAAAATCTAAAATCTAAACTATGAGGGTTTATTTCTCTTTAGATTTATGAATATGTAAATTACTATTTATTATGTGTGAATGTACATTATAATTATGTAGAAAATAAAGAACAATGAAATAAAAACTCACTAACAATGGTTCACACAAGATATAGCCTAGGAATCCCTTTCACGAAAAAACCCATTTAGAAGATGATGTTGCTTCGTTCTCTTTCTATGAGTACAAATAAATAAGACCTGTGGCCTATGGGATACTATAGTAAAAATATCCTCTATGTGTGCTCTCTTGCCACTCTTAGATACTCTATTAGTCTATGGAACAAAATTCACTAAAAAATAATTGAATCCCTTTTCCTCCTAGTGGCCCAGTTATAATGTAACCCAAAAGCTTACTAGTGGTTAGGTTTGATTCACTCAACTTGTAACTAGAGTTACAATATGGACTCTTGTAGAGTATTATTCATCATGATCACATGGCTAGCCCATTTTCTATGAATAATGGGGACTAACATGGTATTCTCTTGACAGGACACTCGGCTTCCCAGTTGTATAACCTTTGCATATGGAGTTCAATTAAGGTGATTATCCCCACCATTGGAAGGTATGTGTGTGTAAATAAGTGAAAATTTTAAACCCCACCCCACCCCCCCCCACCCCACCCCCCCACCCCAACAAAAAAAAAAAAATTTCCATTTAATTCCTCAAATTTCTCTTGAAAGGTTTTAGACCCCAAATTTCCAAATTAGGTCCTACTAGTAAAAATGGTCCTGTGAGCCGACTCCTCCACTTTTTCCACTGTAAAAGCATTAATATGGATGAGATACAATATAGTGATCCAATCTAGATCACACCTCCCACTTTTGATGGGATTTTGGCCCCCAAAATTTTCTACAGAGTGAGGTCTTTTTTTTTGCTAAGGCAAGAGACATTCCTTCTATAACCATTAAACCAAAGATAATTTACATAATTTACAACTGTCCACTAGAAAAAGTGGACCAATAAGAAGGTTGCTAACCGCCAGAGGCAAGTACCCCCAACCTAAACAAAGACCCGACAAAGCCTTTGGGAAATAAACCCAAAAGGTGCTGAAAGGGAAGACAAGCTAATGAGGAAACAAACAAAGCTACCACCAAGACACACAAAACCAACCAAATTAATTGTGACCTTCCAAATCACATCTAGATTCAATAGCAGAGGATAAATTCATTTCTTGAAGTCAACGGAACTTAACTCCCCAGCCCCACACAAATTCCCGCTCAATCCGGATCATTGAATCTTGCTTCTAAATCCGACGGTCCAAAAACATATCGCAAGGCCTAAAATGTCAAATTTTAGCCTACGATAGAGGTGGTTTTCAAACCTGGCCCCTGCCATGCATCAAAATCTGAAAGGGGTCGCTCCCAAAACTCAAAAACAACTTCCTGCTTGAGAGGGGAGCGAACAAACCAATACCACTTGGAGAGTGGTATTGACTCCCGAGGAGGTAGTGGAGGCGTTTTACCAAATAAGGCCAGAATTCCAACTTGACAAAAATTATCGTTACCGAGAAGCCACATAACGGATAACGCTCTACCCCAACCAAAGTGCACGATAATTTTTTATCGTTGATTTATGTTGCAGTATCCAACAGATGAGATCCATATCACATTGCTAATTTTCCCGAACTTTACCGTGCGATGAGGGTGGTTTACTACACCATCCCTCCTCCACATGTCGTAAGGTGTGTGGAATCACTTTCAATTAACAAAAACCACCTTTCAATTGAGAGTGGTGCAATCACCTACAAGCCGCTTAGGAAGCGGTTTTTCTTTCCGCAAGGTGAAACCATGGGAAAAATGGTTGACAAAAAAATACTGAACCCTGTTCTTTCCCTCTAGAAAACTGAGCACGTTGCTCCACTCCTCCTTGTCGTGACTATAGAGTTTGAAACCAAGGTTTGCATTGATATTTTTGGAATGAAGCCAGCCGCCTGGCCTATGCCGTTGATTCCTGAAGTTGATATTATCAGTGCTACAAAAGGCTACCCTAATCTGCCTTCCACCTCCATGTTTGACTAAAATGAGAGAATCCAGCTGAGAATTGATCATTGAGACCTTTCCTTTTTAGTTTTATCCTGAAACACTTCTTCGTCCTCTTTTGCTAGGTTATGACTAAGAGTTTTTAGATTGCCTTGTGGCATTGCTTGCCACCCTGTCAAAACTCTTTTTTCCTTGTAGCTAACTCCTTGGTTGGCCATGAAATCTGCCAGTTTGTTAGCCTTTCTGTGCACATGATTGAACCTAACTGAGTTAAGCCCCTGAAGTTGACCCTGAATTCTCAAGAACCCCCATATTAATTTCCAGTGCTGTGATACTTTCTCCGGCTTTGATCTGCAATTGATTCTTTTTACCGAGTTAATAACTAACTCAGAGTTTGCTTCAATGATCACGTTGTGGCAGTTCTCCTGCTTCAACAAATCTAAGCATTGCTCCATCGCCATTAATTCCACCATGTTATTGGTGGCTCTTCCTAAATGACAATGGAAGAGCGAGAGGATGTTACCTGCTTCATCCCGTAGAATCCCCCCAAAGCCAGCTATTCTGGGGTTTCCTTTTGAGGCTCCATCTATATTGTATTTCAAAAAACCTCTTGGAGGAGGTTGCCAGTACTCTTTTTCAGATTCCTTTTTGCTTGTTGTTCTATTCTGACTTAGGGGGATGATCCCTTTCATACCTAACAACTTGAGAGATCTTAAGTCTGCTCCTAAGGGAGGATTTTTGGGAAGATTCCTGATTGTTGAGATAACCGTCTCCTTAATATGTTTTAAGATCTGATCAAATAGGCGAAGAGCATGATTCTTTTCATTTTTAAAAATTCTCTTATTCCTTTCTTTCCATATATTCCAAATAATAAAACTTGGCATAAGAGCCCAAGCTAGGTTAAGGGCTTCATTATCCGAAAAGTTTCTCCTCCATCTGTTTAGGGTGTTAGTAATACTCTCTTTATCCCTGTCAAACTGTTGAAAAATGTTGGCAAAAGCATCCCATAGCCTGGAAGTGAAATTATAACTGTTGAGAAGATGTTCCATAGTTTCCTCTTGGGCTTCACAGAGCTGGCATATGGAAGGTCCTAGCATGCCCCTCTTTCTAATATTGTCCCAAGTCAAGATTTTCCTGTGAAGAACCAACCACATGAAGAGTTTGATATTCATCCAACCTTGATGTCTCCAAACGTTTTTCCAAGTTCTGTTCGGAGCCTGGGAATCCAGCTTCAGGAGAATACTTTTTTCTTCCTTAATATTGAAGATACCTTCATTGTTGTTTCCCCATCTAAGTTGGTCCTATCCTTCAGAAACCAAGATCATCCTTTGTTCCAATATTTTTCCAAGAGCCTCTGCTTTTGTTTTCAATACTCTATCATTCCTACAATCTATATTTTTCCGTATCCTCCATTTTCTTGTATTGTGGGTATAATCCCAAAAATCTTTCACTCTTGTCAAACCTTGGGTGTCAGTCTCATGCTTAAGGTTCAAAAAGTCCTCTTTTAACAATGTTGGTACTTGTTGCCATTTTTCCTCCCGGAAAAGAGCAAGGTCTCCTTCTTTGATTTCCCAAAAGTTGTTTCTTTTTACTAAACCTCTATTCTCCCAGGCTTTATTCCAGATAGAAGAGCCCTTTATATTTCCAGGCATCCTTATGAGATCAGTGTGATGCCAAGAGCTAGCATATTTTTCTTTCCATATGCTTGCCCATTGCGACTTGGGATTCTTAATCCACCTCCACTAGAGTTTGGCCCCTAGAACATTACTTAGGATCTCCTGGTCATCTATGCCTAGGCCCCTATGATTCTTGGCTTTACAGATCTTTTCCCAAGAGACCAAGGCCCACTTCTTTCTAGCTTCCTCCCTGCCCCAGAGAAAGTCCCTTTGGATGTTTCTGAATTGCTGCAAAACTCCTTTAGGGGCCGGTAGTGCTGATAGCATGAAAATTGGAATTGATTGGAGCACTGCTTTTTTCAGCACAAGTATACCTGCCATATTTAAAGATATGCTCATCCATTTTCTAACTTTATCCTGCATTTTGTTGATCAACAGTTCCCAAATGCTCTTGTGCAAGGGTTTTGTAGTTAGAGGAACTCCAAGATACTTTGAAGGGAGGGAATCCCTCTGAAAGCCTAGAATTCTAGAGATATTTCTCTATATAGCAATTTTGGTATTAACGAAAAGAATTTTGAATTTGGAGAGGTTAACTTCCATACCTGAAGCCATGGCATATTCGTTCAGTATTTGTTTGTAAGCCCGAGCCTCTTTGACTATGGGGATTCTTTGTAACATGGTATCGTCTACAAATTTTTGATGCGTCAAAGCCTGACCATTCTCCTTCAGTGGAAGACCTTGAATTTTGCCCATAACTCTGCATTCTTTATAGACCGGACAAGAACTTCCATCATGAGTATGAAGAGAAACAGAGAAAGCGGATCCCCCTGCCTTAGCCATCTTGAAGGAAGAAAAATCTTAGAAGGAGAGCCATTAACCAATATTGAAAAGCTAGAAGAGGTAACCAAGGCCATGACCCATCTTACCCAGTTGTGGTCAAAAGCAAATTCCTGTAGCACTTTCCAGATATAGGTCCAGTTCACTTTGTCATAAGCTTTTGCTATGTCCAGTTGCAAGATCATACCAGCTCTCCTCGTGCTAGTTAATGAGTGGGTCACTTCATGAGCTTGAATAATGTTATCCAGAATTTGTCTACCTTCAACATAACCTGATTGTTCCCCCGAAATCAGAGAAGGAAGTAGAGGTTTGAATTTGTTGGCCACTACCTTGGATATTATCTTGTATACCACATTGCGTAGTGCTATGTGTTTGTACCTATCTGGTGTTTGTGCATTTTCTTGTTTAGGGATCAGGGAGATGAAGGAGGTGTTGAGCACTCTCAAGATGGTTCTGTTCATCCTGGAGTCTTCCACAACATTCAAAATATCCTCTTTAACAATATTCTAGCAAGCTTTAAAGAAATCTACATTGAAGCCATCCGAGCCTGGTGCTTTGCCATTCTGCATGTTGTTGAGAACTTTCCTGACCTCCTCTTCCATCACTGGTCTGTTGAGATTGAAATTGTCTTCTTTAGACACCAGCTTAGGAATCCCTGATATAATGTTCTCTTTCTGGATTATTTTCCTGGGCTGTTTTTCAGAAGTCTTGAACTAACACTGCCTCTATGTCTTCAAGGGATTTTAGAAGTTGTCCGTCCTCCTTTTTTATTGAAGAAATTCTGTTGTGTGCTATATTCACCATGGTGGATCTGTGAAAAAATCTTGTATTACGCTCTCCTTCTGTCAGCCATTGGACTCTAGATTTTTGTCTCCAAAATATTTCCTCTTATTTACATAAGTTCTCCCAATATTGATGGTGCTTCTCCACTAGATCATTTTTGTCTTTATCAAAACCTTCCATGACCATAGCTTGGTTGAGTTCCTACATTTTATTTACATCTGATTTCTTTTTTGAGAAAATATTGCCAAAATTCGTCTTATTCCAATCTTTGAGCCTCATTTTTATGTGCTTTAATTTTTTATGAAGTAGGAACATTCTAGTTCCCTGAATTCATAGATCTTCTGCCCACCATTTTTCAATATTACTAATGAAATTTGGGTGTGAAAGCCAAATATTATCAAATCTAAAATGTCTATTCCAGGGGGTACCTATACCCTGGATCTCCATTTGTATTGGCTAGTGATCTGAGCCTCCAACGGGAAGAACACTTGCAATTATTTCCTTATCTAAAAGCATGAGATCCTCAAAGATAATGAATCTATCCAACTTAGATGCTACCTGAGACTCCTCTCCTCTCTTGTTGTTCCAAATGAAGAGGCCATTGTTTGTTTCAACATCCACTAGTTCCATATTATCTGTAAAGATTTGAAAATCTAAAGAGTCTTTACTTAGCACTCTGGTTCCACCTTTTTTTTTTCTTTTCAGAAAGTGATTTTATCATATTGAAATCCCCTCCCATGGTCCAAGGTATTCTGACATGTCTCTCCCTAAGATTCGCAAGAGAATCTGTAAACCTGAGTTTCTCCTCTATTCTTTGAGGGCCATACACATTCGTGACTAGATAGGTACACCTATCCCCTATAGGTTGAATCACTACTGATAAATAATTCCTTGCAGCCTCAAAATCAATTACGTCAATTCTTTGAGGGTTCCAAAGGGTGAGAATGCCTCCTGCTGTATTCTCTGCTTCAACTTCTATATATTCAAACCTACTGAGCCATTTACTATGTAGTTGTCTTAACCTTTGAATGGAACATTTCATTTCCTGGATAAAAATTATATCCGGAGTAGCCTGTTTCATTCTATTGCTAAGCAATCTCTGTTTTCTTTTACTACATAGACCTCTAATATTCCAAGAAATAAACTTCATGATTAAATATTTGTAAAGGAGTAGCTGGTAAGATCTTTCATCTTACCTAAATCTACCATGATCTTTCCACACTCCATCAATAGTTCATTCTACTTTTTTCTAGCTCTCTTTTTTCCTAGGTTTCTCGGTGCTAATCCTGGAGTAGATTTTATCGTTTTCACTCCTTCTCTACTCAACTTGTTCTTGTTTCTCCCCCTCTGAACCCTTTTCCTAAGTTTTCCATAAATAAAACTGTTGTATTCTATTGAGCTCTTCCTTAGGTAACGATTCTACCCCACGATATGTTCCTTGAATTAAGAACCCTTCCAGATCTAGGTGTTCTGTTTCCAGAATCTCTTGTAGCTCAGTTTCCTCCAGATCCATATCACTCTAGGTCATTTCCTGGTCCATCTCTGGTTCTATATCACTCATCATTATCCCTTTTTGTTTATCATTTTCTTGTGTTTGTTCATGGTTTCATTTTTTCTCCTTCTCTCCCATACTCCCTTCATTTGCTTGATTTTCTATTGTTCTTTATTCGTCCTCTTCAAGAACTTGGCACTGGTTCTGCCTAACTTGTTGTCCCTCATTCAGCTGTAGCTTTTGCCCTCTTTTACCACCTTTTCCTTTATGGACCACCTTGTGAAAGTTGTTTGGGTCTTTCATTGTATTAGTTTTTCTTTTATTCTATATTTTACCTAGAGGACAGTCTTTGAGAAGATGCCCATGTTCATGACATCTATGAGATTTGAATGAAATATACTCGTAGTCCACCGTTTGAACCCACTCTTCATCAAAAAATTCCAATATTACCTCATCCGGAAGAGCTCTTGATAGATCCATCTCAACACATATCCTAGTGAAGGAAGTATAATTTCCTCTTCTAGTCTCTTCTGAAGCTTTGACAAACATAACTAATTTATTTCCTATGGAAACTAACAATTCAGGTTGCCAGTAATCAAGAGGTAGAGAATAGAGTCTTACCCGACTGGGACTAAAGTGAAATTTTCTTGTTTTGGGACAATGTTCATCTTCCATGGCCTCATATAGAGGCCTGCTACTGCGTAGAAGTAGGGCCCTCCTTCAAACACTTTGTCTTTATCCTCAATACTTGTGAACACCACAGTGAAGAAACCCTTTGACCTAAGGTGTAGATCAATGCTCCTTTTGGGTTTCTAGTGGTATTTGATCCACGTTTTTAAAGCTTTTTCTGTGGGCCATAGTCCCATGAATTTGCAGATGATTGCATAGGTTTGCATGTGATCCTTGTGTGCTTGTAGTGTAGGATCATTTAAAACTACTCTGGGTGTTATTTCAGCTTTGGGTTTACAAGGTACCTTTTGTTTTTTTTCTCTTTTATTTCCTATTTTTTTTCATATTCCTCCTTGTCTTTAGTGCTGTTTTTCTCCTTTATTTTTGCCACCTCTTCCTTCTCTTCCATGTTACTCCTTCCTTCTTCCATGAATCTTCTGACTTTTTTTGGGGGTTTCTTGCCCTTATTGGTCACAACCTCCTTGTAGGAGGGAGAAGAGCTCCCTCCTCTGCATCCTTCCATGGATGTAGACTCTCGCTGCAAATTGAAACCCTGGTTGTTTGTTTTTTCTGTGTGCGCCCTCGCAAACCTCCTCGAAAACTCAGCCGTTCATACCTATCAAAAGTGTGTTGACCTACTGAATGAGATCTTCTTTCAGGTGTACTATTTAGAATTTTCTGGAAGCTATCCTTCTAACCCAATATGCCAAAGGTCATGTTACCCATGTCTTGTAGTTTTAGACCTCTTATGAAAAATTGTATACTATTTCAACTATGCCTGAGCATCTGGTGCCAAATCCTCTACAAAAAGATCTATTCCTCTTCCTGATCTAGCATGGAAGGGTCATAGAGATTCAAATTCTCTACATTTACAACTGAGTAAATGAGCATGTATGGGGGTATACTAAGTCTATAGGTGTTATATTCCAGCTTTTGTAGTATCTCGAAGGGAAGGTATCAAAAAGCCATGATTTTATTACCAGGACCCTGTAGCCTCTCCTTTTCAACTGTAACATACTTTATTTCCCACCTTGAATGGATTCTTTGTTACGTGTTGATTATGCCTAGATTTATAATTTTTCTGTGACTCTATAGTGTCTCTTGTAGTCATATATGGATTTTCTTGATCTCTTCTACAAAATTTTCTACCCTTAAGGCATCCCTTGTAATATCTTTTTTTTCTCCTCCTTGCTTCCCATATGTAATATCAAAATGTTAAGGCAGAAAATATGTAACACAAGTTTTAAATGGGGACTTACCAATTTAAGTGTGGAATACTCTATTATAATATTGTTGTGTATATACCATATTTTCATCCCAAGTCTTCAAATGCTTCTAATTGTAACCCCTCAAAAGTTTCACGAAATTCATATTGACTATTTTTATTTTCCCATTTATCTGAGGATGTAATGTTGTAGACCTATTCAACTTTATGTCCATATTATACCCCAATGTAGTCCAAAATTCACTAAGAAATATCATTTCCCGATTTGAAATGATGGTCCTTGTTATCCCAAAGTTCAACAAGACTCATCTAAAGAACAAGTTTGCTAGTTCTTGCCAGTTGATGGTATTTTTATGGGGCACCATAACACAAATCTTTCTAAACCTATTAACTACCATGAATATGTAGTCATATCCCTTCTTGTTTGTTGGTAAGCCTCCCATAAAGTCCATCGAAATTCTTTCCTAGGGATGATATATACCATGTTTCCTATTATGAATATTTTTGGTACAACAAAGCATGCATCCTCATATGAACCTAGTTATCCATTCTTGCATCTTGGGCCAATACACATGCCTACGCAAGTTGTTGACTATAGTCCTAACACCAAAGTTACTTGGAACCTTGGAGGTGTGAGCCTCTCTAATCAAATGTAATAGCTCACTCGTAGGAACACATAAATTATCCAACCTATAGAGTAACCCCTTAGAAATTTCACGAAATTCGTATTGACTACTTTTGTTTTCCCATTTATCTAAGGATGTAATGTTGTAGACATATTTAAATTTATGTCCGTATTATACAAAAATGTAGTCCAATATGCACTAAGAAATCTCATTTCCCTATTTGAAACAATGCACCTTGTTATCCCAAAGTGCACCAAGGCTTATCTAAAGAACAATTTTTCTAGTTCTTGCCTGTTTATGGTATTTTTATAGGGCATTGGAACACACATATTTCTAAACCTATTAACTACCATGAATATGTGGTCATATCCCTTCTTGGTTGTTGGTAAACCTCCCACAAAGTCCATGGAAATTCTTTCCCAGGGATGAGAGTTTCGAGGGATGATATAGATCATATTTCCTATTACTAATATTTTTGGTACAACAAAGCTTGCATCCTCATATGAACCTAGTTATCCATTCTTGCATCTTGGGCCAAGACACATGCCTACGCAAGTTGTCGACTGTCTTCCTAACACCAAAGTTACTTGGAACCTTAGAGGTGTGAGCCTCTCTAATCAAATGTAATAGATCACTTGTAGGAACACATAAATTATCCAACCTAAAGAGTAACCCCTCAGAAGTTTCATGAAATTCGTATTGACTACTTTTGTTTTCCCATTTATCTGAGGATGTAATTTTGTAGAACTATTCAACTTTATGTCTATATTATACCGCAATGTAGTCCAAAATTCACTAAGAAATATCCTTTCCCGATTTGAAACGATGGTCCTTGTTATCCCAAAGTTCAGCAGAACAAGTTTGCTAGTTCTTGCCAGTTGATGGTATTTTTATAGGGCATCAGAACACACATCTTTCTAAACCTATTAACTACCATGAATATGTAGTCATTTCCCTTCTTGGTTGTTGGTAAACCTCCCATAAATTCCATGGAAATTATTTCCCAGGGATGAGAGTTTCAAGGGATGATATAGACCATGTTTCCTATTACTAAGATTTTTGCAACAACAAAGCATGTGTCCTCATATGAACCTAGATATCCATTCTTATATCTCGGGTCAATACACATGCCTATGCAAGTTGTCAACTGTCTTCCTAACACCAAAGTTCCTTGGACTATTAGAGGTGCGATCCTCTCTAATCAACTGTAATAGCTCACTTTTAGGAACACATAAATTATCCAACCTATAGAGTAACCCGTCATGGAGATGGTAGTCAATCATGTTATCACCATTGCACACATGACTTTGGCATTGTAACTAGTAAAACACCTCCTTGAAGTCCCCATCCTCTGAATATGCCTCATTTTATGCATCAAGAATGAATGAATCCATGTGCATCAAATTTCCCAAAGTTGTGATCGTTGAAGTGGATGGCCTTGAAAGAATGTCAGCCAACTTGTTTGTGCCATCCTTCTATAAATCCCTACAACCATAGCCTTCCTATTTCTTTATTGTCATAATACCACTCCAAATTTTTTATTTTTCATCTAGTCATAGTCCAATGCCTAAAGCAAAAAACTTCATCCACACTATCTTCAACACTAAGCAACTGGAATATCCTTAGTTGCCTATCAATCAGATCAATTACCAAAGGAATTCATGATTCAAAGTTTGTGATTCCAAAAACCTACATTATTAAGACCGGAACAATAAACTATATATGAGTGTTGGTATGCATGAAATTGGCTTTTTGAAATCAATCAATAGTATCCCAAAATGTTAGAAACAAGATTGAAAACCTAAACATAAATATTGAATCAAAGTTTAAGAATTCAAAATTTGACAATTGATGTTTCTATTTTGAACTGTTTCTAAAACTTTAAAAAAATGCCATTGAATTTTGCAAAAGGTCAAAATTTTTCCCCAAAAAAGTCACATAAGTCTAATCCCTTACAAAATAAATGGTAATTGTAATTTTTTACTTGGTAATTACTTGGGATAATTATTCTTTTTTCTTTTAACTATTAATGCTTCTTCATCAAGCAATTACAAAAATTGTTCATCCAAGATCACAAAGAAGTAAGAGACACCACAATTTAGGCTTTCACGCTAGGGAAAAACCCCTCAATAGGGGAAAACTCAACAATGTTCTTCCTATTGAAACAATTTAAGATGAGATATCCAATCCAAGACCAAAGATTGACTTAAGGTTTCATGTCAACTCTCTTCTCTAGTAAAAAACCAAAAGAGTTAACTTTTGCTTAAAGATAGTAAAACTTCTTGTCACAAACTTTTGCTCAGCCCTATCAGAGAACTGTGGCTCCTCGTATAGATCCTTGGCTCTATCAAGATTTCAAATGTTTGGTCTTTTTATAGATTGTGATCACCTTTAGAATTTCTGATACTTCATATCACTAGTTCACATTTTGGACACTTTAGATTGTAAAATTCAAATAACAAAATTCAACTACTTTAGATCGAAAGAAGACTCTTATTTCAAATTATTTAGATAGCTTCAGGACTTCATATTAGAAGAACAAATCATAAGATATTTTTTGTTTGATTTTATTACAGATTCCTTATATACTTCTGCTCCTTCAATTACAAAGATCAAATTCTTTTTGTGCTTCTCCTTGTCTACAAAAGAGAACGACTTAGAGATTATATATAGCTATGCAATGGGTTCCAATAAGACATCTAGTCCGACAAGGCTAAGAGAGAGGGTCAAACTCACCTTTTGACTCTTTTGAACCAAAAAAATACAATTATTTTTCCTTTTCTTATAAAATGTCAAAAGTTATATGACTTAGTAACAAATGCCTTTGATTATATTGACTTCAAAGAGCATTAAGAACATTCTAGATTAATAAATAAAAATAAACAATAATTTATTTTATTATGAAGATTGACACTAGTTACATTTTTAAAACCATTTTCTCCTAGAGACATTCTTAGGTCTCTAAGGTGATCATGCATTTTTATGCATTATTTCATGTCAACCTCTAAAATAGGGTCTAACATGATACATTTTTTTGGAGATATATAAGGGTTTTTTTGGAACGATTT
Organism: Pinus taeda; assembly: GCA_000404065.3. Taxonomy (NCBI): domain Eukaryota; kingdom Viridiplantae; phylum Streptophyta; class Pinopsida; order Pinales; family Pinaceae; genus Pinus; species Pinus taeda. The sequence goes on from APFE030707880.1 coordinate 60,740, forward strand.
TCACCACTTTTTCTACAACATCTACTAACAATAGGCCCTTGTCAATATATAATATCCAGAAAAAAAATTACAAGTAAGAAAATCCTATATATAATACAATGTACCTTTGAATCTAATAAATGAAGAAAATGAAGATGAACAAATAGAGATATTTATAGGCCTCATAAACCATTATATCCTTAATAATGGAAATATATATATATAATATTCTATATATATATATAGGATATGGATCTTTCCTCCATTTTAAAACAATGTCCCAATTAGATCATGGTGTTTGAGAGTTAGATGCTTTCTTTTATAAAATATGTAAGGATTGAGAATAAACTCCATTGTTTCCCTCCATCCATCAAAATTATGGAGGCTTGACATCATAGAATATAGGAATAATGATTGACCTCGATTCCTGCATCTACTTGAACATGAACAACTCATCCAAATAACAATGCGACTCACAATAATTGGTGGAGAAAATAATGATATGGATGGAGGTGGATCTAATAACACTTTTTATCTAAGAAGTTAAGTTATCTCCCTTATGTAATTCTCCCTAGTCTAGGAAGCCCCACAATCGATGTGTATTGAGGTGATGGTAAGGATGGCTAGAAAAGATTTTCTTAACATCGAGAAAACCTAATGAATAAATTGAGACTCAACTCGCTTGGGGCTTAGAAAAATATACTACAATCCAGAAGAGTACCTAGTACTATGAAAAGAATTGGAAATAACAATAAAGCGACATATTCATCACTTAGTGGACAACAATGGCTCCATGTTTATTATCCAATAGATAAAAAAAACTAAAAGTATATTAGCACACGCTTCCCCCATGAATCCAAAGGATTAGTCTACAAATTAACAAAATTGATGTCATGGAGTTCTACCATATAGACAGACATCATAACCAAGTGGAAGATACATTAGGTGATCAAGGGGTTACCCTTAATTAAGGAATAATTATCCAGGATAACGGTCCCAACATGAAATTTATCCCATGATCAACATGAGATATACATAATAAATGGTATATCATCCATGGTTTAATAAAGATTTGAGAACATCTCTTCACTATAGGTGCATTATGGGAATTAATGGAGGCTCCAATCCTAACGCTTTCCATACGAGAAGGTGGAAAATTTCAAAAATGGAAAAAGGAAATTAGAAACAAGATAGTTGGTTTTGCATGTGACGTTTCATCTTATTCTAAGACAAATGGTAGTGATTCCTTTCAATATTAATGGTTGCTCCAATGGGTGCCCTCTTGTTAAAATGACTAATTAACTCTCGCATGGAAATCTATCTAAATTGAGGGAGTCAAGTTATTCAAGTCAAGTTGAGTTAAGTCATAGTCGAATTTCATGTGTGGTTGAATATCAAGTTATTTTAGGTGAGTTTCTAGTAAAAAAGGATTAAATACCCTTCACAAGGTTCATTCTAACTATCAAGTTTTGTGTGATCAATAGAAGAGCTGCAACCTATGTATTTTGTGTGTGAAATTTGTGTTCTAGATTCTCTGTGATTCCAACAAATTGGGATCGAGCTGAGGAAGGATCACAAGGTCTGTGGTGCTTGAAGAGCGAGTGAAAAGAGGGCAAAGAGAAAAAGGCCGACGATTTTTGGAAAAAAGTTGCATTGTCAAATTGTTACACTGTTAAGGAGTGACAAGTGCAAAGGTCAGTGCAAAATTCACACCTAATTAATACAAAAATTGTGCATATTTCATTAAGCTTCAAATATGTCAAAATTTAGTTTATTTGCATAACTAGGTTGTGTCGACGGTGTGCACATCCCATAAGCAAGCATAAGGTTCAAAATTTCATAATTAAATACAAAGGAAATGTTCTTTTTCAAGTTCAAGAAGTCACGTGGGTTTTATTTTTGGAACATTGTGTCCAAGACATGACATATTTTGTTATATGTTAAGTGGAGTACCTTTCTCTTAAATTATAACAAAAAATTTTATATCCTCACGTGGATTTTCAAAGGATTGGTATAAAACAATTTTCATAGGAAATTTCAAAATAGTAGAAATGCGAAGAAATATAGCCCAAAACACAGAATAAAATGAGAAAAACAACAAATATTTTATTATTTAGAAATATATTCAATGTTCACTTGCCCCTTTGAGGGGGAAACCTCTAGCAAAGCATATCTCTATTACAATAAGACTCGATGATATTTCCTTTACTAACTAAGACTATTTATAGCTAAATGACATCCATAACCCTAACTACTAGTGATCCCTTGCATAACATGGGTTAACCACTTTATTTATTAACTATGTCCCATTTACAACTAACTGTGGTCCCTTTTCTCTAATGCAGGTCAACCACTTACAATTATTAATGTGGGCTTTATTTACCCTCTAACTAACTATGACTATGACTAGCCCATTAGGCTTATTACATAAATAAAGAGCTTAGAGTTAGACCCTAACACAATACATACTTATATGATTATGGGCAACCTTCTCCTTGTGGTCCAGCCTACTTATAAAATATTTTCTACTTGTTGGACACCATGGACAATATATGCAATACTCTAGTTTCAGTGCCAAAGATTCTAGATTATGTGGGCACACACAGAGCAACAATATTTCATTCTACCTTGATGTACATGCAAAGAAACCATGGTCATGAGATATCCTGCATTGAAGACACAATTGATATTTGTAGTTTGGCCTTCACTCTTGCCTAATATATTGGATTTGAATCACACCCACCACATAGTTGGTCAACGTAACAATCCACTGAATCAGATATTTTCTTTTGTTGCAGTGACATTGAGCATGTCGAGCCCTGGAATTATTCTCATAGCTCTCCAATACTTCCACCTGTGGGCTTGGTACTTTGATTACTCTGCTTGTAGGTCCCCCAAGTGACTGAGAGGGATATTGATTGACCCATCAACTTGTTCTGTCCTTCTCCAACTATTGTACCGACCTTGACAATTACTATTCAGCGACTCCTCTCCAGTATGGGAAGATAATGGTGGATCCTCTTTTAACAATTTCCACAACTCCTTGCATGGTTCTCTTAGAATTCAAATGGGAGGAACGATCTCCCTATATTTCCTATGCCGCAGAGAATGGCCTCATGACCTCACAATTTGATTTTCACTCTGCCTTCTTGCTGGTTCTTTGATCCATATATGCTTGTTATGAGATCTTATGAAATTTGTTAGAAATGTTTAATAAATTTATTTTTCATAGAGGGGGAGAGGTGTTTGACTTTCACACAACTACTTTTGCGCATCTAGCTTCATGCACAGCATAACTGATTTTGTGTAGCTACCTTCGTGCACCGCGAAGCTATTTAACAGACTTGGACTTTTTGCACGACGAAGCTATTTTAGAGACTTATGAATAATATTTACTCACAGAAAAAATGACAAAGTAGGTTTAGAGCAACAAAATAAAAACTTATTATTATATTCTAAAACATGAAAATACATTCACATGAGGCTATGACTCATTCACTAAGTAAAAAACTAAAATTTCACGCGGAATAACACACAGTAAAATACTATAACTGTTGTTTTCATGCGCCCACCAAAATTTGCTCCACCATTTTCTCCCCAAAGACTTGCACTCTCTTTTTCTCTAACCTCTTACTCTCTGATCTATTACAAAATGACTTTTACATTCATATATAACTCAACATACAATTTTACATTTTATTCATGATAGAGCGAAATTAATATGATGTTATTGTTGAGTGTGATCAGAATTGCGTAGGTGTTTTTGGAATGTGGGAAATATTTGCTAAATAAATGCTTGCCCATATCTATTTACCAAAGTACATTGACTGCTTTAAAATCCTTGTTGCATTTCAAAATGGTTTGCGCTTGGCTTTAGTCCTTCAATCTTCAAACAGAGAAGCAACCTGCAAAAATACGTTTGGCAAGTATGGCTGCTGTCAGGCTGTTTATTGCAGTGATTGGTATTATTATTTCGAACACTCCCCCTTAATCACAATCGCCACCATGGATAATTCCCAAATAGTTTTTAAGATAAACAAAACTTTCACATGCAAATGGCTTTGTGAAAATATCAACAAATTGTTCCTGTGACCTACAGTGCTACAACATAATTTCATCACTGTTAATCAACGCTCTAATAAAATGATATTTAGCATCAATATGCTTGGTTTTCTTGTGGAAGACAGAATTATTTGACAATGCAATTGTTGAGGTGTTGTCATAGAAAATAGTTATTGCACCCTCTTGGTCATGACGAAGATCCCTCAAAATCCTTCTCATCCAAACTGCTTGACATGTTGCTGCTGTTGCTGCGACATATTCAAATTCTTCTATTGATAGTGACACTATTGGTTGCTTCTTGGAGGCCCATGAAATGGCTCCGAAACCCAAATGAAAAAACATATCTTGACGTGCACTTTTTGTCATCAACACTGCCTTCCCAATCACTGTCAATGTAACCAACCAACCTGAAATCACTTGTTTTTATGTACAAAACACCATACTATTTTGTCCCATTGACATATCTCAAAATCCTTTTCACCACTTGCCAATATGTCTCCTTGGGTGTCTCCATGAACCTTGACATCAAAATTACTGTATACATTATACCTGGCCTAGTGGTGGTTAAATACATCAAGTTGCATATCATACTTTTGTATAATTTTGGATTGACATTGTTGTTGCAATCGTCTTTGCTCAACTTCAACCCTATGATAGTTGGAGTTGGAGTGGACTTGTTGTTCTGCATTTTAAACCTCTCCAAAAATTTTACCACATAATTTGGTTGAGAGATAAAAATGCCATTTTCTATTTTCTTCACTTGTATGCCCAAAAAAATATCTTAACAATCCCAAGTCAGTCATTTCAAATTCACTCTTCCTGACTTGTTTGAAACTAGCGATGAGGAAATCATCACTGCCTATAAAACTAAAATCATATACATATAAGACGATAATGAGAATCTTACCTTCACTCTCTTTGATGTAGATAGTAGGCTCACCATCACATTTGTCAAAACCATTGTCCAACAAGTAAGCATCTATCCTATTGTACCATGTGTGTGGTGCTTACTTCAACCCATAAAGAGCTTGCCTCAATCTATATACTTTGTCGTCTTGGCCTTCAATCTCATAACCAGGTGGTTGCACGACATACACTTCCTCTTTCAGCACTCTATTCAAGAACGTTGATTTTACGTCCATTTGATACACTCTCCATTTGTGTTGCACGAAAATCGCCACAAATACATGCACTGTCTCCTTCTGCGTGACTGGTACGAACGTCTCTGCGTAATCTCTTCCATGCTGCTGCTTGTATCCCTTGACAACTAGCCTTGCTTTGTGCCTTTCAATCTTTCCTCAATGTTGCTTTTGGTCTTATAGACCCACTTCACTCCAATAACATGTTTTCCTTTTGGAAGGCTCACTAAATCCCAAGTGTCATTCCTTTCTATTGCTTTTATTTTTTCCTCCATTGCCGTAACCCCTTTTTCTTCTTTGACTACATCTTCAAAGTGGATTGGGTCATCTACATGATGAAATAATGCAAATAAGGAATTCAGACTTGAACCACTATCAACTTCATCTTGCTCATAAATTTCATTTAAATTTTTGAACTTTGGTCTTCTTGTGCTTATTGAAGATGGGCTTGACATGTCACTTGGTGTCATGCTTCATGGTGTGCTTGGAGAAGCACTTGCTTGGCTACAAAAAAATGTGCTATTATTTGTTGATGAAATTGCTTGCTGCCTTCCTTGTTGCACTTGAATAGGAGTAGAGGGAGTCAATGTTGAGGAATTGGTTGCTGCTGTTAATTCCTCTCTATCCTCATGTGGTATACATGCTTTGACATTGATTGTCTTCTCTAAACTTCCATCCCATTCTTCCTATTCTATGAACTACACATCTCTGCTCATTATGACTTTCCTGGTTGATGGATTTTAGAGCTTGTATGCCTTGGATTCATCATTGTATCCAACAAATATACATTTATTCCCCTTATTTTCCAACTTCTTCCCTAAATCATCAGGGACATGTGCATATGCCACACATCCAAAAACTCTCATGTGAGTAACAATTTGTTTTCTTCCACTCCATGCCTCTTCAAGAACAATGTTTTGGATGCTTTTGGTTGGACATCTATTCAAGATATATGCTGCACAAGTGACAGCTTCAATCCAATAGTCATTTGGCAAATGCTTTGCCTTCAAAATACTCCTTGTGATCTCCATAATGGCCCTATTCTTCCTTTCTACCACACCATTTTGCTATGGTGTATATCTTGCTATAAATTTCTTGTGAATTCCATGCTCCCTGTAAAATTGAAGGAAGTCATTTGAGACATATTCTCCACCTCTACCAGTCCTAAGGACTTTGATGTAGTGTCCACTTTTCTTTTCAACAAGAGCCTTGTATTGGCGAAAGCACTCAAACACTTCACTTTTTTGTTTTGGGAGAAATACCCATGTCTTCCTCGTGTAGTCATCTATGAAGGTCAATACATAGTGGCTTCGACCAATTGATGGTGTCTGCATTGGTCCACATAAATTTGAGTGGACACTTTCCAAAGGTGCCTTTGCCCTCACTGGCTCTCCTGCTAGAAATGTCTCTCTATGTTGCTTGACCAAGATACATCCTTCACATATGCTCTCTGGTTTTTCTATGAGTGGTAAACCCTTCACCATGTCTTTCTTATGCAGCAAATTCAACCCTTCAAAGTTGATATGTCCAAATCTCAAGTGCCATAACTAGTTTTCATCTTGTGTGACAACTGCTTCTTTTCTTCCATCTTCTTGTGATTTCATATATAGTTGTGCCTATGCACCTTCTTTCTACAAATATGATATTATTTTTAGGGGAAACATTCTATTGTTTGTTATCTGAACCTTTGCAATTAGCTATCTACTTGGAGGCCTATCCAAAATTATGCACACTTCATTTTTGAAGAAGACATTGTAGCCTTTCTGCATGAGTTGTCCATTGCTCATGAGATTATGTTTCAGACCGGGGACAAAGTAAACATCTGAGATGTATTTCTTCTCCCCCTTCTTTGTTAGGATATTAACACTTCAATTTCCCATGACAGAGACTTTGCTATCAGTCCTTAATGTCACTTTAGATTTCACACTTTCATCTAGATCAAAAACATTTCTATATTTCCTATCACGTGGTTGCTACACCTTGAATCTAGATACCATATATCACTCTATTTTTCTTGTGCTACATTACAAGCTTAAAACATGCTATCATGGTTTTGATTTTCTCTTGTGAAATTTAGACTTGGTTTGTTACTAATGTCATATTTCTTCTTTCTACATTCATTTGCATAGTGACCGTACTTCTTACAGTAATGACATTGAACTTGAGATTTATCATACCACTGACCTTGTGCTTGATTTTGGCTTGGGCCTTGACTTGGATTTTGATTGCTGCCTCTTCCATTTGAGCTTGAAGGGCTACTTCTTCCACCTCTTTGTGGGCTTCTTCCTCATCCTCTAGCATATGATCTTCCTCTGCCTCGACCTTAACTAAATGATACTTGCGTATTGAACGCATGCTCCAATGAGGAGCTTGTTCCTCTATTCAGTGTATGTTCATGAGAAAGCAATGATGCATTAAGATCATCCACTGAGAATAGTGGGAGATCCTTTGTCTCCTCTATGGCCACAAAAATGGCCTCAAACCTTGCTGAAAACTTCTCAAAACTTTCTCAACTATTCTTCTTTCCTTAAGTGTCTCACCATGAGACCTGATTTGAGTAACCAACCCACTTACATGTGTAAAAAATGAGTCTATATTTTTAGACTCTCTCATACAAAGTGTTTCAAAATCTCTCCTCAACATTTGCAGCTTTGTTGTCTTGACTTTTACCATGCCTTGGTAGGTTGTTTAGAGGGTGTCCCATTCTTTCTTGGACTTCGTTGTTGCTGCAACCCTTGGGAAAATACTTTCATGAACTTCTTGGAAAATATAAAACAAGGTTTTTGAATCCTTCTTCCTGTTGTCCCTTAACAAATCTTTTTCTTGTTGAGATAAGGCATTGTATGCTGCTGCATCTGCTGGTTCTTGAAAACCCTTCTCCACCAAATCCCAAATGTCTTGAGAAGAAAACAGGGCCTTTATTGTAATAACCTAATAATCATAATTTTTTCCATTAAACTAAGGTATTTGAGGATTATTCAAGCTTGTGCTTGATATTTCCATTTCTGAGCATAAAAAAAAATTTCTACTTGCTGGTAAATATGCTAAAAAACAATCCACACTCAAAACAATTTTCACTGTTAGTAAAAACACTTGTTTTTACACTAATAGAGTTTAACTGCTCTCATACCATGTTATAAATATTTAGTAAATTTAATTTTCGTGGAGGGAGAGAGGTCTTTGACTTTTGCGCAGCTAGCTGCGTGCACTGTGGAGTTCATTTCGTGCAACTACCTTCGCACACCACTAAGCTATTTCACAGACTTGGATTTTGTGCATTGTGGAGCTATTTTAAAGACTTATGAATAATATTTACTCATGGAAAAAATGACAAAGTAGGTTTGGAGCAACACAATATAAACTTAGTATTATATTCTAAAACATGAAAATACATTCACATGAGGCTACGGCTCATTCACTAAGTAAAAACAAAAATTTCATGTGGAATAACACACAGTAAAATACTGTAACTGTTGTTTTTACGTGCCCAAAAAAATTTTCTCCACCATTTTCTACCCAGAGACTTTCACTCTCTTTTTCTCTAACTTCTTACTCTCTAACCTATTACAAAATCACTTTTACATTCATATATAACTCAACATATAATTTTACATTTAATTCATGACAGAGTGAAATTAATATGATGTTGTTGTTGAGTGTAATCAGAATCGCATAGGTGTTTCTGGAGTGTGGGCAATATTTGCTGAATAAATTCTTTCCCATATCTATTTACAAAAGTACATTTAATGCTTTAAATTCCTTGATACGTGTCATAATGGTTCGCACCTCACTTTAGTCCTTCAATCTTCAAACATAGACACAACCTGCAAAAATACGTCCGATAAGTATGGTTGTTGTTAGGTTATTTATTGCGGTGGTTGGGATTATTATTTACAACAAAATTGGAGAGAGATGGCTTTAGCAAAGTTCTTCAATTTTCTCCACATTGGCGTCCCTCGTGGTGATCCAATATCTGATTTGCAAACTAGACTCATAGCTCTATGCAAAAGATGGCTTGTTGATTTTAAGTTTGGTCTTTGGATAACTACCTAGCTTGGCATGTGAAATTACCCTCTGGATAAAAAATGTGGGTGTTTGGTTGTGGTTTTAAATATGCTAGCATTCTCTATGGCTAGCGGTATAGCCCCATGTGGCTGGTACGATAAAAAATAATTGATAAACTATGGGCTTTCTCGATATTGTGTCTTGCTACTTGCTTCGGAGATATGGATGATCCTTCTGCTAGTAAGGTGCCCCTTGGCGCTTTCAAAACAGTGGATTGAACCATTGTTGACCTATATTTATTGGTTCATGACTCAACAATGTCAGCAGATAGGCATATAGCCAATGACTTAGTGTTTCCTTGCTTCGATTTTCACCTTCTTCCTGGACATCCCCTAGGCATAACTAATATATATGGCTTTGTGCTTAATGGTTCATTGGCCTTGGTGATCTGGGATATGAGATGCACACAATGGTCGAGTTTGAATCTAGCGATCACGCCCTTTCTTGGCCATTGCACCCTAGTAGGGTCATCAGAAAACCTTGGTAGGGTCAATTTTTTTTTTTTTAATAATGCAGACCTCTAGTCATCTAATAAAATCAAACCCTTGTAAACAAATAACCCAATCTCCCATGAACAAGCACATAAACCTCTTTTGCCACCTTCAGAAAATATTTGAGAATTACCTACAAGTTAACTTCAATGATGGTCAAGTAAGTTTTTTGCAATGTCAACTAGGGTGGCTATGGAGAACCATTGAAATTAATAAGATCCTATCTAGGGTGATTCTCCCATGAACTAGCACATAAACCTCTTTTGGCACCTTGAAAAAATATTTTAGAATTACTTACAAGTTAACTTTAATGACGGTCAAGTAATTTTTTTGCAATGGTCAACTAGGGTGGCTATGAAGAACCATTGAAATTAATAAGATTCTAGCTAGGGTGATTATGGAGGATCATTGAAAACTAGTTTTTTCTTGAAACCCTCAACCACCTCTAATACCATTGTAATATATCGAACGTCAAAATTTTTAATAAATTTTGCACAATTGAGTGTTTTAATTAAAACGATGATAAAAAACATCAAACACAAAACAAATCGTGTCTTACTTATATTAATAAGTGAAAACAAAGATACATGCTTGCACACTTCAATGTTTTAATTAAAACGACACTAAAAAAAATCGAACACATAAGGGAAACATCGAACTCAAAACTGACCATGTCTTATTTATATTAGTCACTGAAAACAAAGATACATGCTCATACAAGTCATATTGAAGCCCCTACCAATGGCATGTATGACTACTTAATCATAGCTAATCTAATACACTTAAGCCCACTTGTGAACTTTGGGTGGATCCATCATAGAAATGTCATTGTGGGGTTTTCGTCTGGGATCATGTTAGAACTAGCCATGCCATGTTCTCAACAAAAACACAATAAAATAGAAAAACTTAGGACAATCCAAATGCCTAGCTCCTATCCCCTTTAATAGGCTTGATGGATTATCTAGAAGCCTTGTTTTATTATTTTCCCTTGAAAAAGGAAGGAAAATCCTATGGACAAATACCGTAGGTAAATTCCATCCATTTTGACCATATCAAGAAAAGAGAATATTATAAATTGGGCTTAAGAACCTTAACATTGTAACCCCCTACATAGGTAGAAAAAAAACCATATAATAAGGAAATGAACAAACATCCTTGTCAAGGTGATCAATGTTTGTACTTAAACCAACAAATATAATCATGTATTGAGCACATTTCTTTAACAATGTAAATGAATGGAAACCAATCAGAAATGCATGCTAATCAATTGCATAAATAAACTGATAAATAAAGAAATAAATACCAGCATGCACAAATAATTAATTTCATAAATAATTAAAATCATAGAAGAAATTTAATTATAGAAGTAAATAAAATAATTTTTATGTGAATAAATAACTGATGAGTTAAATTACATAACCAAAAAGAAAGCTACTTAAATTATACAACACTATTTTATTAGAGTAGGCCCTAGCTCCATAGAATAGAGTGTTGATGTTTATCAACAACGGTTACATTAACAACATAAATTAGTTTAATTAACTAACCTGGTTAAAAGAAATTAGTGTTTCATAATTATGAAAATAAGTAAACATGCAAAAAGAAATAACTGAAATCAATTAATCAAATAAATATGAATAAATAAATAAATAAAATTAATTATCAAATCCTAAATTATGGAAATTATAAATTACAAAAATATTAATAACTAAATTACTTCATTATGATTTGGATAGTTCTCTAAGAGTCCACTGTGTGAAATGACAAAGGAACTCCTTTTATACATAACATTTGTTTAAAAAAATAGGAAATAATAGAGGAGATCCACAAGTTTCTTATATGACTTTCTAACAATTAGCAGATAATAAATGTCTCCATAAGTCCCTCATGTGATTTGCTAATAATTAACAAAAAATAAATGTCTCATACATAATTCCAAAATAATTATTTATAATTCAATTAATCATATTTAATATTAATCCAAATCAAAATAATGGAATAACAACTATGTAACAACATGTCAAGTTTCCAACTGGCTCAACTTTCTACTAGCTCATGTTTCTGATGTCGACTCAGTTTTGAGAGTTGCATCATAAGAGTTGCAGCATTAAAATTATGGTAGTGAGTTATAGTGTAATTCTTGAATTACAAATAGCCATGGGATTTGTAGCAACAAAATGAAATGGAGTTACAACGATGGGGGTTCCAAAAACAACGTGAATTGCAGTTACATTAACATTAATTGTAAAAACATGAGTTGCAGTAATAGGATGTAATATCCCTAACCCAGAATATTCCTCAAACCCCAGCAAAAACTCCAACCAAATATGTGCAAATGACCTAATAACCCAGAAGTGATAAAATAACAGTGGAACAACATATAATAATGTAAATCAGAAATATAAGCAGATACACAAGAAATGCAGTGAGAAATGCTAAGCCATTTTATTATACTGAGTAATAAATGAGTACAAGAGGTGATTAGATAGGTGGCACCTCGACTTGCATAAGGCAAGTGATGAAATACTCCCAGAATGACAAGAATGGCCGCTTTGTGTGGATGCTATCACTGTGCTTCTATTGTTACTAGAAAACAAATGATGATTTGCGGCTGCTCCTCTCCTAAGAAAAAGCTGGAACTTTGGATTCGGGCTCTACTCAAGAAACCCAGAAAAACCCAGAAAGCTTTCCTGGAATGGCCTCACACTGATTTGTGTCCCAGCTGCTAGGAAACTATCGCACTATTACTACTATTGGAAATCGAATGAGGATTCAGGGCTGCTCCCCTCCTCAGAAAAGACTGAAATTCTGGAATCGAACTCTACTAAAAAAACCCAGAAAAACCCAGAAGATTTTCTGAAATGGCCGACCCCCGAAAATCACCCTCTTGGGGTTCTGTGCAGTTCCTCAAAGGCACTGATGAAACTACTGCTGAAATGCTGATGGAACTGTTGCTGAAATGCTGATGAATCTACTACTGGAATGCCAATGGAAATACCTTGCCCAAGCAGGCACTCGAAGTCCCTTGGGGCTAAGGGTGATATCTTCGAACGGAGACACTCAATGCATTAAACAATGTTGCAGACTAGCTAAATAGCCAGCGTGCTCTAAGTTGAAATAACTATCACAAATGTTGATAACTAGAATGATCCCAAATGACGAGGTTCCTCTCTATTTTATAGCCTCTACCTCTCATAATCCCTAGGCTCACTTTCTCTTGCGTGATCCCCTTCTTGCCATGTGTTCCTTCCCTCCTGCGTAGTCCCTCCATGTGTCTACGTGGGTCCCATTTCTGCATCCCCCTTTGGCCCCCTTGGTTCCCCCTTAAGTCACAATGTTGTGCTACCTAGGAAGTGACTTTTTATTCTAAAGTGAGTTATGTTCCCCCCTTCCTCACTTTTTATTTACAAATAACTATAGAAGGCAAAAATCAAACAAAATCGAATATTCCAATTAGCCATGGCTAATTAGGAATATTACATAGGAATTGCAGCAACATTATTTGGAGTTGTAGCAGTAAGAGTTGTAACAACATAATTTGGAGTTGCAACAAATGTAACCAAAACATCCTTTAAGGCAACATCACCACCTACAAAACTTGTTTGGCACATTGTCTTTGCAAATTAAATGCAAATATGATCTTTTCTTAATGCTTAATCATATATTCATGTAGAATAATAAGAAATGCATTGGAAAAAAAATTATGTCTAAATCCCACATATAAGCATTAGAATGGATTAGTATGTGGTTATAGGTAATTGAAAAATAATTAATAATAGAGAAAAGAGGGTGTAAAAAAATGCCAATTCTGAAGCACGTTGTCTCCTCCCAGTTGAAAATGTTAATGTCCTCATCCATCTTAGTACCACTGTATTGGCCATACTATATGGACTCCTTTTTTTTCTAGTGCATATCTTTATCCATTGTTAAAAATTTTCGTTTTCCTCACAAGTTTATTGTGAATTGTTACAAAACATCCTTCAAATTTCATAATTAGCATGCTGAAACAATTTCAATGAACTTGCAAAAAATCTCTTGGAGTTGTATAAACCATGTATAAAGAATTGCAACATGAGTGTTGTAGGATTAGCATCAAACTTATTTGATCAATTATCTACAAACTAATTTTCTTTGAATTTTTGCAAGCATACTTGTCCCATTTCATTCATTTTCCTCAAAAAAATCATGACCGTCTAATACACATATTTTGAGATATTGACAAATCCTTATTTTCACATAAAAAATGGAGTAGAAACAATAATGTTATAATGATGGTAGCAACAACATCATAATAGTTTGAATCTCATCACATGGTGATGTTTCATTCCTATTGTTGGTACTTGTGTAGCAACAATAGAGCTTCTTTATGTTATTATTGTTGTCAGAATTTCTTGTTCTTACTTGCATAATAAAGAAACTAATATGTTGGATATGTTACTTAAAATTGTGGATATGAAGATGCTCATAGATCAAATAAGAGAGATATAACATTAGCAAAGTGGGTTGTCCATTTTAGTTTCTTATTTTGCAACAGTTGGTTCTTTCAGAGAAAAAACATTTTTTTTAATGGATGTTGGTTTCTTTTAGCAATAGGAAGGCCTTCTACTATTGTTAATACTCTTCCTTGTGTGGCAGTAGCAAGGAGTTTTATTTGGTTTTATTGTTGGATTTGCTGTGGCACTAGTAAGGTCTTTTACCATTGGCAAGTTTAAATCCTTCTCATGCATGGATATTGGAGTGAAGATGGACAATAATGTTGAGGGAATGTTATGGAATATAAAGATGATAATAATCCTCATCCCCTTCCCCGCCCCCTCAACCAAATTAAAGATATTGTCTGCCCTCAAGAAATGGAAAAGGATGAGGAGGCATGATACCAGCCTAAGTGTCTTTTCAAAAATTAAAATACAAATATATAGTATCCAATGAACTTATATTAAATAAAAAAATAAGCATACTTGTACCTACCTAAAAGGAACTACAACAACTAATTCATAGGTGTTGTAATAGTTCACTAGTACGCGTTGCAACAACCAGCTAATATGAGTTGCAACAACTAGCTTATAGGAGTTGTAACAAATGAAGCAAAACTAATGATGACACTTATAATGATGCCAACTAACTGACATCCCTTCATATCCAAACAACTATCGAACCTGAACTTTGTTGTTATGCCCATAATCATTTATCGACAGCATTTTATGTGTGCTTTTACAATTAAAACCTTAGCCATACAACTTATTTGGAATACAAGGAATACACAGGAAAACGCGAGAAACCCATAGTCGAAAGCATTAGGTCGGAACTCAAAAAAAATTCAACCGCATTCATAAATCGTCAGGTCCACGGTTTTCATATGCCTTATTCCTTTTAAAACCCCAGGACAACTATGTTATTGCAACACATAGAAATACACTGAAACACATGAAAAACCCGACTGGAAACTAAAGGCTAGAATTTAAAACTATACATCTGTAACTATAAACTTCCGGGTCCACTATGCTGCTCCTTTACACTCCCGATCTCTGATTGCCCCAATCTCCAATCTATTGCTATTAGATATTCCTTAATCGACCCATCACATTATCACAACTTCGTTATTGCTAGCGCTTAACCTTTTTGAAGTGCAATCAGCGATTAAGTCTCCACCATTGATCCCCTTCTCAGATCTAACGGTCCTCATTCAATCGCAATGTCGCAATTGGAGTTGGCGAAGGTTTAGGGCTCAGTCCATGCATATGGAACATTGTGATGTGATTGATCGGTGGTCGCTCATCGCATGTTCTTAAGGCCTAAAGTTGTGTCACATACAATTGAATTACATCGATGCGATAAAGTGGCCTTGCTTGCCCAATTAGATCTGGTACATTGATCTTACAGATCCAATGGCCATTGTTCCTTCTCACATCTATCCCCTCTTTTCTTGATCTTGCTTGTTTTTAATAGACTTTGCATTAAAACCGATTCTCTACCATACTCTGTTTCACAACCATAGCTCCATATATAAACTCTCCTTGTGATATCTTTTAGATAAATGATTGGGGTTTAAAGCGACTCACCCACTGTATAACTCTATGGACTACAATAAAGCATTGAACGATGCGATTTATAACTTAAGACCTAAACCACATAGAAGAATTCTAATCTGTTCCACAGGCAACTGTACAGAGACAAGCGAAGGATTTCAATAAAAGCAATACATTCACGCACACTAAATCATTTATTCAATACAATAAGTTTATAGAGTCTCGGCCCTTGGGATTAATTACAACAATAAAATACCCTGTTTCTATCTTGGAATCCTCGCTCTCTCTTACTCAACTCCACCTATCTAACCTCTAGCTAACCTATCCTACCTCTGAATTATACAAAATGATCACAATTTATACAAAAGTGGATTCATGAACCAATTCTGGTTCAGATCCAGAAATCTCTCACTCTCTCCCAAATAATCTCTTCAACTCCACTCTTAACTAAAATAAATGCTAATATAAGCTTTTAAAATTGCTCATATCCTATTCAAACCAATTTATCTAACTGCTTGGCCTGATCTCCACACAGGGAGGATCAATTAGCCACATATACCCTTTTTCTCATATTTGAAATAAATAAACACTCTCACACATTTAATAAATAAAATTAACTGAACTCTTGTCTTATAACCCTTTGTTAGTCACAACATGTTATCATGCCATCACATTACTGACTAGGCATCAATGCTCCTGCATCAGACTCCCAAAGTTGAAAGCTTTCATGACCTCCTGGTCATGTGTTTCTTCTGCTGATCATCCAGTTTCCCAAACTTTACTTTGTAATTGGTCATCACTTTCATCATGCTACAAATTCAATTCTTCTGCCACTGTCACTTCTGTTCCTCCATATTTCCAAATCTTATTTTGTTGTTGTGCTCTTTCCTTACTGATACAAATTCCTTTTGTTAATTTCTCTTCCTTGTTGTCCCTCTTCTTTAATGACTTCATCTTCCACAATTTCTCAATTTCCTCTTTACCATTTGTTCCCAACTGAACTCCACTAACATCTGCATGTTGTACATTCTCCTTTATCATATAAATTATAAAATTTCTATCCAAACATTCTTTGCCTCTGTCATTTACAAATTGTTGTTTGTATTCTACAGCTTCCTTTCCATTATCATTAAAGATAACCATTTCCTTTATGTTATCAGGTTCATCTAATATATTTTCCAACAAAATACAGATTCCTTCATATTCAATAAGCATGTTAATTTCATATGACTCCTCCTTCCTGTATAAAACATAATTTCCATCACAAATGTCAGACTCAAAATAACTATGGTTTTCAATGTTCATAGGTAATTCTGCCATCAAATCTTGATACTGTCCTTTTGCATAAGTTATGAAATTTTCATCAATTCTCATTCTAATACTTTCCTCTGCATTACACAATGTTTATTGTTCTAACACAAGACTTTCATTCAACGATCCAATAGCTAGGATTTCTTAGAGCATATCATTGTGAAGTATCCTTTCATCCTCTATACTTATACCATTGCAACAAAATGATGTTGTTTCATCTTCACCTACAACAAAAACGAAATTTTGGATTTATAAAGATTCTTCATGGTTTACAGATTCATAAAACTAATCCACTTTAAAATCACAGAATTCCTGAACTTCTGCATCTGTCAACATCATCATGTATTCCTTCACAATTTTTATAATACTTTCATTTTGATTCTCTAGTGAAGATATTCCATTTCGGTTATCATCACAAACTTTCATTTTCTTATCTTCAACTTATTTAATCATGAAAATTTCGCAGTCAATACCATCATTCTCAAGATTATTAAATACATGTTCAAAATATCTTTCTGTTTCATCCATCTCTTCCAGTAATCTCACTTCTTCATCAACATGCATAAGTACATTGTCCAATTGTTGTTCATCACTTGTCAAGCCTGAAAACATACACAACATGTCAATTTCAAGATTACAAGGCTCTTCATTTGAAGCCTCAATGATCAACTCCTCATGCTTCTCTAAACTATTCTAATATCTCACTAAGTTATTGAGAAATTCTTCCTCATTAAAGAAAACTTTTGGGACTACAACTTCTTGACTATGCTTAGAAGCTTCATCATAAGTTTGTAGAATACCTTTTTGTTCTACACAGCTTCCTCCAACACTCAGTTTATCCAAATAAGAAAATAGTGCCTCTTCCTATTCTATGATAAGTCTTTGATCTTTCAAAGGTTTCCTTGACTTAACTTCTTCAGCTAAGTTCTCTGTGTCAGCTTTCCTTCTCTTCACTTCACAAACCTGCAATGCATCTATTTTCTTTCCTTTTTCCATTTCCCATTGGTCTTCTATCCATGCTAAAATTCCATCAAATATGACCCAATATGCTTTTACTAAGAAAAGACACAACCATTCAGCCATACCTTTTAATTTACTCCACCAATTGAAGTCTTGAAATTCTTTGTGCATATCCTTTTGTGTTTGTCTTGCCTTTGCCTCTTTCATCTTTTCATACACAGGTTCAAATTCATTAGGCTGCATAATTGCAATTTTACATTCACAGAAATAATTAATCCCAAAAATA
Source organism: Pinus taeda (assembly GCA_000404065.3). NCBI lineage: Eukaryota > Viridiplantae > Streptophyta > Pinopsida > Pinales > Pinaceae > Pinus > Pinus taeda. The sequence continues at coordinate 79,059 of APFE030707880.1, forward strand.
TGAGATCCTCTTGTTTGTGAGGATTCTACCAGCACATTCCTCTCATTCTCGACTGTTCAGAGTATTAATTTCTTAGCAAACAATTCTCTGACAGGCCATTTAACTCTTTTTCCCACATAAAATCCTTGTTTCCAGTTTTCTCTAATTCCTTTCAATACCAGCTTCTTCAAATGACTACATTCTGCCTTCATCTAAACCAACTCTATGTTCCTTTCTTATTTATTCATTCCTTTGAGTCCAATTGCTTTAGCACACTTTTTCCTCTACTTCTGACTTTCCTTTGTACTCCTGCCATGACTATCAATAGTCAATTCCATTTCTTCCTTTCGTGAACTTTCCTTGTTCACTAGTGAGCTGCAACTAGACTTTTTCATTTCACCTATAACAAGTCTCCTTCATGCCTCACCAAACTTTCTTGATTTTAGCCTTTTTGAACCTATTGGTTCTTTTCTCGCACCTTTTACTGACTAACAATTCTACCCAGCACTCCTCTTGTTGGAATTGTTATCTCCTATCCATATTCATAATTATGGAGCTACCTCAACAACTTCTACCAACCACAGTTGGAAGTTGTTCTCATCTTCTCTCGAACATTCCTTGCTTTAGGCTCTGCATCTTTAATTGCTCACTTCCTTCTTTCATTCAGTAATTTCATTTACTATTCGATATTATCACCTTTACTCATCCGAGAGTTCTTCTTGCTCTATCTTCTTTAACATAGCTCATATGCTATGATGCTGGTACAATTCATTCTATCTTTTAGCAGTTCCACTGCTTCTATTGACCTGTACAATCTTATCTCAAGATACATCAAAGTAACCTTTTAAACCTACAACTTTTCCTTCAAAGATGTCTTAAAACTAATTCCCATTCCATCAATTAAATTTTTGCCAAATGCTTCATCTATTCACTCTTTCATTTAGACTTTCCATTCAAAAGACTCCATACAACCAACAACTATTTTCCATTTTACTTTTCATAATGGACTCTTCAGATTTCAAGATCAATTAATATTAGATCTAAATTTCAATTATTTTACCAATTCATGATAGACACTATCAATTCCTTTTGATAACCTGTTTGTAAGAAAATCCTATATTTCTTCTATAAATTCCAAAATTCATTCCTTGTAGTGGTTCTTCTTAGTCCTATTAAACCCAATCTTTGTTCTTTCAATCATCAATATCGTTGCCTTCGACAATATTTTAAGCAATCCTCAATCATTCTCAATTTTCAAAAAATTCTTCAAATCATTTAAATGACTTCAGTGCCATAGCAAACCATTCTTCTATTTAACTTTAACTTCTAAACCTTCTACTTTAATTTTCCTTATAATCAAACCAATCATTCAATCAACTTACATGGAAATTTCATTTTCCTGAAAGGAAAACATTTTCTCCTTTGAAATTTCAATCCCTTGTTCTTCTTTAGACATTCAAAACATATTTCTGTAAAATCATCAAAATAAAAATTCTTACCAGAAGTTCATCAGAGATTCACTGCTTTCCCCATTTTGATATCAAATTCACTTCAATGCAAATTATATATATGTTGAAATGAAAATTCAGTCTCCAAACCAATCTTTACAGAGCATTGAGCTAGTTATGATACCAAAATTATGCCAGCTAACTAACATCCCTTCATATCCAAACAACTATCGAACTCGGACCTTGTTGTTATGCCCACAATCATCTATCAGAAGCATTTCATGTGTGCTTTTACATTAAAAACCCCAGCCATACAACTTATTTAGAATACAAGGAATACACAGGAAAACCTGAGAAACCCACAGTCAAAAGTATAAGGTCGGAACTCAAAAGGAATTCAACTACATTCATAAATCATCGAGTCTGCCTTTTTCATATGTCTTATCCCTTTTAAATCCCTGGGACAACTATGTTATCGCAACACACAGAAATACACTGAAACACATGAAAAACTTGATCGGAAACTTAAGGCCAGACTTTAAAACTATACATCCGCAACTATAAAATTTCGGGTCCGTTGCGCTCCTCCTTACACTCCCAATCTCTGTTGCCTTGATCTCCAATCTATCACTATCAACCATCGCTTAATCGGCCCATCACATTATCGCAACTTCTTTACCGCTGGCGCTTGACCTTTCCAAAGTACAATTAGCGATTAAGTCTCCACTGTTGATCCCCTTCTTAGATTTAACAGTCCTCGTTCAATCACAATGTCACAATCAGAGTTGGCAAAGGTTTAGGGCCTAGTCCATGCATATGGAACATTGCGATGCGATCGATCGGAGATTGCTCATTGCATGTTCTTAAGGGCTGAAGTCCTATCGCATACAATTGAATTATGCCGATACGATAAAGTGGCTCTGCTCACTCGATTAGATCTGGTCCATTGATCTTACAGATCCAACGACGACTATTCCTTCTCACATCTATTCCCTCTTGTCTTAATCTCGCCTATTTTTTAGTAGACTCCACATTAAAACCGATTCTCTGCCATACTCTATTTCACAACCATAACTCCATATATAAACTCTCCCTGTGATATTTTTTAGATAAATGAATGGGGTTTAAAGTGGCTAACCCACTGTATAACTCTATGGACTGCAATAAAGCATTGAACACTGCAATTTATAACTTAAGACTTAAACCATAGAGAAGAATGCCTAATATGTTCTGTAGGCAACTGTACAGAGACAAGTGAAGGATTTCAATAAAAACAATACATTCATGCACACTAAATAATTTATTCAATACAATAAGTTTACAGAGCCTCAGTCCTCAGGCTCGATTACAACAATAAAAGACCCTGTTTCTATCTTGGAATCCTTCCTCTCTCTTACTCAACTCTAGCTATCTAGCCTCTAGATACCCTATCCAGCCTCTAAATTATAGAAAATGATCACAATTTATACAAAAGTGGATTCATGAACCAATTCTGGTTCAGATCCAGAAATATCTCGCTCTCTCCTAAAAACTCTCTTCAACTCCACTCTTATTTAAAACAAATGCTAATTTAAGCTTTGAAATCCCTCATATCCTATTCAAACCAATTTATCTAACTGGTTGGCCTGATCTCACACAGGGAGGATCAATCAACCACATATACCCTTTTTCTCATATTCGACAATAAATAAACACTCTCACACATTTAAATAAATAAAATTAACTAAACTCTTGTCTTCCAACCCTTTGTTAGTCACAACATGTGATCATGCCATCACATTGCTGACTAGGCCTGAATGCTCCTGCATCATAAACAACACCAACTCTTCTAACATCTCCTCTTGAAGTTTGCAACAATTGTATAATATCTTGAGATAATCCACAATTATGGAAAATTCTACGAGAAAGAACAATGTGGAGTTTTAGATCTTTGATCACCATGTGAGATGTATATTGAGATGTGGAACAACCTTTTGTGTGAAACTTATGAATCTTTACTCAAAGAGTAGATGAAAATTGAAGATGAATTTTTGTTTTTATTTGGAGGATCTTGTTTTCCAACAAGCTGGTTTCAAACAACATTTTTTCTAACTGTCTCCAGAGGGATTTCATGTTCAAAATTTTATTATATGTTTTTTTTTTTAATTTTTCTTTTTCATTTTTTATTTTTATGAAATGCCAGCTAGAAAGCTAGTTTTCAAAAATTCCAAGGTACATGGATGCCTAAGAGAGGTTTTCACCATCAAATTTATTATCAAAGACAATAGCATTACAAGGTGAATCAACATTGTAAGTGATCTAAATCAATTTATTGCATGGGTTAGGGATGGTTTGAGCAAGAGGTGGGAAGTAATGAGGTTGAAATTGTGATTGACTGGTAGTAAAATGATTAAGCTTGAGGGCAACTGCATAAATACGAGAAATTAATAAATTTTTGGCATGTAATTATTTTGAACAAGTAATAAGGAAATTCATGGACATATCATGGTTATGATGAATTAGCATGATGAATATGAATCAAGGAAGTTGACAATGTAGTGATGGGACTTGATTTTTAGAACACTAGTCTTTATTTCATCTTTCAATCAATTATTTGTTTGTATTGGTATAATTAGGGGAATTTTGACATAAAAATGGGCCACAAAATGAAAAATGTACTAAAAAATTAACTTTAAAAGAACCAATATGATTTAATATGATGATGTAATCCCTAGGGGTAAATGTTTTTGGAGAGAAAAGAAGAAAATTAGTTTTTTAATTGTATATTTTTCTTATCTCCTTATAGGTTTACTCAAATTTCAAGTGGGAAAATTGTTGGATGTGGAAATAGAATTCGCATCCAATGAGTACCCACTCAACATATTTTTGAGTAGACCCACACCATAAAAATATAGAAATATATGAAAAAATGTGTTTGAAACACATTTTTCCATGTATTTTAATTTTTTCAATGTGAGTTTACTCAAAAGTATGAAAAATTGTTATTCATTCAATAAGGAATATAATTTTACATCTAGTGAGTGTACACACTCAGAATTTGAGTAAACAAATAATGAGATGAGTAAAAAATACAATAAAAAATAGTTTTATTTCCTTTCTTTTAAAAAATCATAAATTCTATTTTATTATTTTCACTATTTTTTTTTTTTTGTTTTCCTTAAGAGACCCATTTTAGAATTCAAAATTCCCCTAATGTCTATACATCTATAACGTTGACAAAAAAATTGTTCTTTCCTTTGTTTTTAGTTGAGATACAGTTGGGATAATATTTTAAGACTTTGAGTTTCGAAATCATGGTTCATGAAAGGACTTAAAAATTCATTTGACCAATGTAGTTAATTTGTAGAAACAATGCTTCAGAGTTGCAATAATTATGCTCTAGAGTTGCAATGGCAACATTAACAATTGCAAAAATAATACTTTGAAGTTTAGCAACAACTCTCCATAATTGCAACGACAACAATATGGATTTGTAGCAAAAACACTTTAGAGTTGCAGCAAAATCGTTATGGAGTTACTACAAAATCACTGTAGAGTTGCAGTAATTGTGCTCTAGAGTTGTAACAACAACACTTTAGAGTTGTAGAAACATTATTCCAGTGTTATAGCGACAACAATCCATAGTTGTAGTAAGAATGTTCATATTTGTAGAAAAAACACTTGAAAGTTGCATTTTGATTCGTAATTTTGTTTTTTGATATTCCACTCGAATGTTTGTCACAACATATTTGACAAATTATACTAAAAAATCTAAAATCTACACTATGAGGGTTTATTTCTCTTTAGATTTATGAATATGTAGGTTATTATTTATTATGTATGCATGTACATTATAATTGTGTAGAAAATAGAAAACAATGAAATAAAAACTTGCTAACAATGGTTGACACAAAATATAACATGGCAATCCATTTTAGGAGGAAACCTAGCTAGAAGGTGATGTTGATTTGCTCTATTTCTATGAGTACAAAAAAGTAAGGCCTATGGCCTATGGGATACTATAGTAAAATATCCTCTCTATGTGCTCTCTCCCTACTTTTGGATACTCTATTTGTCTGTGAAACACAATGCACTCGAAAATAATGGAATCCATTTTCTTCCTAGTGGCCCGGTTATAAAGTAACCAAATAATTTACTAGTGGCTAGGTTTGACTCACTCAACTCATAACCATAGTTACAATATGGACTTTTATAGAGTATTATTCATCATGATCACATGGACATCTCGTTTTCCATTAATAATGGGGACTGACAGGGTATTCTCTTGAATCATGTTGTCCAAACAGGACAATCAACTTCGTAGTTACATAACCTTTGCATATGGATTTTGATTGAGGCAATTCTTACACCATTGGAAAGGTATATGTCTGTATAATAGGAAAAATAAGGTATTATGATAAAGTGACAAATGTTTACCCCCCACCCAATAAAAAAAAATATCATTTAATTCCTCAAATTACTCTCGAAAGGTTTTAGACCCCAATTTTCCAAACTTAGTCCTACTGGTAAAAATGGTCCTATGAGATGATTTCTCCATTCTTCCCACTCTGAAAGCATTAATATGGATGAGATACAATATAATGGTCCAATATATATCATGCCTCCCAATTTTGATAGAATTTTGGTCCCCAAAAGCTTCTAATGAATGAGGTCTTGTCTAAGGTGTACTATTTAGCATTGGCTGCAAGCTATCCTTCCAACCCAATATGCCAAAGGGCATGCTACTCCTG
>APFE030707881.1:0-11299 GCA_000404065.3 Pinus taeda
AAAATCCCTCTATTGTTATTTTTGTGGCTTTGTATTATTATTGTTAGGTCGGTTGGGTTATATTGTGACTCCTTAGACTCCTATATATAGAAAGGAGGTTTTTTCATTTGTATGATCCAAGAATTGTTCATTTATGTAATGTAAAGGAGGTTACCCCCTCGAAGAGGTTGAATTCTAAGGTGTTGATCTATCTTTTCTATCTTTTCTTGAGCTTGTTTCATAATAGTCCCTCAAGCAAGCTAGGAAGGATAATAAATTATCACCAAAGTATTATGGTCCATACAAGGTGTTGCAAAAGATTGGTACTATGGCATACAAATTGGAGCTTCCTTCAACTTTCCGAGTGCACCCAGTTTTCCATGTCTCATGTTTAAAGAAGATTATAGGTGACAAGCTCCCAGTTCAAACAATACTCACAGAACTTGATGAGGAAGGAAAAATCATATTGTAACTTGAAGCAGTCACAGAAACAAGAACTCAACTGCTACGAAATCGATCAATTTCAGAGTATCTCATCAAGTGGAAGAACTTACCAGCTGAAGATTCCACATGGGAGGATGATAATTTTATACAAAAGCATCCAAAACTACTCAAGTGGATAGGACAACTTTTTTGAAGGAGAGGGGCATGTTAGGTCCCTATAATACTAGTGATTCTCCCATTACTATTGTCATTGTATCCCTTATTGTTATTATTATTCCCCTATTGTCACCATATTGTTATTAGTGTTCCCAATAGAAGCCCACTATTTTTATTTTTGTGCCCTTATATTATTATTCTTATGTCGAATTTGATTATATTGTGACACCTTAGACTCCTATATATAGAAAGGAGTTTTAGTCATTTGTATCATCCAATTATTGTTCATTTGTGTAGCCACTAAACTCCAATCCTTCTTGAAGAAAACAAGTCAACAAAGTAATGGAAACGGGCTCCCTTTATTGATTGTTGAATGTCGAAGAGATACAATTGATGAATGCTAAACACTTGGAAAGAATTGATTGGGAAATGATGCTCAAAAATCCTCAACAAGGAGGTTCCTTTCCTCAATCTCTTTGGAAGATTCTCTCCTCTCTCTCTCAAAGAAGTATGAATATTTTCTCAGTGTTGGAATCCTCTTCTCAATGAAATGCTTGATTACTAGGGAGAAATTTTGGTAGCATAACAATGTTAAGCTTCTTCCTTAAAAATGGAATGTAGGATTGCTTGGGAGAAATTTTCCAGCATAATATTGCCTTGTCTTTGGTCTTCCAATGACATGTTTATATAGAATTTTGAATTCCTCTTCCCTCTCTTGGTCCATTAATGAGAAAATGACTTATGAGTAGGACAAGAGGATCCCTTGGGGGTTGCATATCTCCAGGTCAACTCGAAATCAGCTATCCTTGACTGGTACATGTCAGGGAATCCCATCTTCCAAGTGTGTGAAGTGGTTACAGACTATTTAGTTGGACTTTCATTTGACCGTGTGGATATTGAAAGAAAAGCCACACGGTCACAAATTTCAGCCTTAGGATGGGTCGGGCACGTAAATTTTGTAATGAAAACCTTTGGAAACGTTTTGATTTTTTTACTTCATGATGTTCTTAGATGGAAAGTTTTCACTTGTACGTTGTGTCAGATGACTTTGAGAATCATCTGGATTGTATAAATGTGTGTACAATTGTTTCGTGTTAACAAGTTGCCTGAGTCATCCCGAGGATGGGATCCTAGAATAAATAAGATGAGCATGCATTAATTTTTTTTGGGAAAGCAAGCTCTGAGATTACATGGAAGGAAGGAGTTATAGGCCCAATGAGATAACTAGAGTGGAAGCAAGGGAGGGGCCTACAAGCAGAGGTGCCATGTTGAGTTGTCCTGTGAGTTTATCCCTGACTCTTTTGAATGGAAGAGTGCATGAAATCCTCGGGGAAGGATGAGTTGGGATGATGTGTTGTTTTGGTGGGATGAAGAGAGAATAATAGAGAAAAACTATCTCACATGAATGAGGGGGGCCACTAGATCATATCTTCGTGGATGCTTGCATCAACCCAAAAAGGTGATCCTTGTGAGGATTAGAAAGAAGTGTTTGCAAAATATTATGGGAAGAACCTCCAGGTGACATGTCTACGATAAGAACAAGACATGCTAGAGTTTAATAAAAGTTTTATTAACACACAAAAGCATTAAACTTTGGTCTTTTTAAAAGTGCTTGACTATGGTGGTTTTGGCCATTGACCCCATTTAATTAAAAATGCATGTAGTCAATTATTAGAGCTATATATTTATAACAATATAAGATTTAAGACTTTTTGAGTTTTTTAAAGAAATATTAAAGACAAGTATAATGCTACAAATTTAAAAGGGATCCTAGCTTTCATTATGGTAAATATAAAATGGGCAGTTTTTTTTTCCTACAACAATTGATGACATATTGGGTGAACCAGTTATATCTGTTTAAATTAATGAAGAGAGGAAATATAAGATTCCATAAGGAAGAAACTTATGAATTCATAAAAATCGATGACGAAAATTTTATAGCCATTTAAATAATAAGAAAGGAGAACTTGTACTCATACCTTTCCATCTTACCTTGATCTAGAAGGGAAGGGATATTTCAATTTATTTATTTAAATAAAAAAATAGGCTTTTGATTTGATTACTAAGCATAACTTAGTACCAATTTATGCATGCTTTTTTATTTTAACTTTCGGTACCTGACATCACTTCGCTATTAGCAGGGCTGTTCAGTACCCCGACGAAATTACCTTAGTATCATGTATGCATTTACTTGCTACTAGCGAGATTTTTTAGTATCTGACATATTTAGATACACTTTCCATGATATCTTATATTTTATTTATTACTTGCATTTTTATTATAGTGTTATAGATTGCATATTTTGCAATGACATATAAGAAGTTGGATGATAAGAAATTGTTTAGAAACAATGCATATCATGGAATTCAACTAGCTATTCATCTTGTGATTTAGCATTCATATTGAACATTAATCATGTAAAGGGGAATTTATACTTTTGGAAAAGGATAGACTACAAAGTATTTTCCAAAGAACCACTATTGGCTAGTGCAACCAAAATTGAATGATAAGTGTGAATCTGTTTATTGATCCTTTATTTATGGAGTTTGATTCTTGAAATGAAAGATGGCCAGACTTGATGATTTATTAGAGTTATTAAACACTCTAATGCTCTCTATTGTTCATAATAAAATCCAAATCAATAAAGACACTATTTTCGACATTAAAGTTTGTCTGCAAAATGCACATGCCAAGATTTACTTTTTGCAGCTTGAATCTCAGCTTGAACAAGATGAGTTATAAAAAAAAGAGGCAACATTTTGAACTTTTTTTTGTTAAGAATAATCCCATTATTTAGTCCAAAGTTGATTGTAATCAACACCGAGAAATTGTTTAGATCACTGAGATCAATACAAGAGAAAATTTGAATGTAGACGCAGAAATTCAACCTGCACTTCTCAATCCCATTATTAGACCTTGGGAATAGCTTGTCCACAACAACCACAAAATAGGTCTTGGATATGATAAGGAGGCGTCCTTTTATATTCCATATTACTCAAATCCCATCAAATTTTAGAGTGCTATATTTCTTCATGACAACTCACCTTCACCTGCTCCAGATTCTGCTCCTCCACATTCACAGCCAAAAGTTGTCAAATGCAAACATTGTTACTGAGTTGTCTATGTGAAAGATCATTGTTTTGATTGGCACTCGTGCAAGCATTGTGGTTAGCATAGTCAGTCTTTAAACAAATGCTTAAAAAAAATCCTCCTAGAATAACAAAGATTCACGTTGGATGGATTGCTTCTTGGCACTGGGCTTCAACGACCAAGAAGATATTTCAGTCATATGTTAGAATTTCTTCTAGAGTATTAAAAAGTTTTGTAGCTAAATTTTATTCATCTTCTCACCTTGTATCTCACAAGGGGGGAATCGATTGTCACATACAAGCTTCAAAGCCACTTCAAGCGAGCTTGAGCCACAACTTGAACCTATTGCCTAAGCCTACAACCAAAAAGAGCCATACCCAGATTTAGAGTTGTAGCTAGAGACACAAAAGCCCATGAACATGCTTTTGGTTGGTGGCCTTCCTTAACCGACCATAGGTTGCAGACCTCCCTTTTCCAAGTTGAAGGTCTCCCTCTCCAAAACATTAAGTAGCACTTCCTCTAGCATAAGACTTTAGCTTCTTGCCATATTTGGAAGAGTTCTGGGAGTCGCATTAAGCGTTCCTTTTGTTGGCAGACTTATTTAAATCACCGTAGGTTGTAGACCTCCCTTTGTTGGCAGACTTCCTTAAATCACCGTAGGTTGTAGACTTATGATGTTTAGAAGAATGAGGAATGATCTTACCAATGACGTCGAGACCCCTTTGCTTGAAGGGTTGGTCAATGATAATAGGTTGTAAAGGAAATGTTTTTTTCTTTTGTCTTCGAGTAGAAGTCTAGTAAAATTTTCATCTTCGAACATATACATGTGCATCTTTGAAAATAATAGGCCAATAATATCATGCATGAAGGATTTATGAGAAGTAGTATCACCTCCAAAGTGACCACCAACTAGTCCATCATGTAAATCCAAAAACACTTTGTCATTCTATTTATTTTCCAAACACCTAAGTAGCATGGAATCGTAATTTTTTTCTAAAAATAATTCCATTGATAAGTTGGTACTAGTTTGTTTTTAATCTTAAAGCACACTTTTTCTTAGATTCTAAATGTAAAGGTGTAGTTCCATGAGTCAAAATATAAATCAGGTCAACATATTGTGAATTGGAAGCATTAAGGATAATACATACATGTTGGAGATCCTTTGGCTCATCTTACTTTAAGTTATTTTCTGATTGTGAATCAATAGTTTGTATGACCAAATTACACAATCCTTGACCTCGAACAAACTTTTCAAGCTTAATTTCTAAATCATACTCTTCTAGTGCAACATCCCGATGAGCTCTTTTTTAACCAAACTATTTATGAAATAATAGATTTCTAACAGGAGAATAGGGTACAATTACTTTGGCGTGTGATTTAATCAAAAAGGGTTTGAAATGTTTAATTGATTCGAAAAATGCATATGCCTATTTTTCAACATCTGAATATTTTAATTCTTCTCGTAATTCCAAAGTATTGAATACTATAGGTACTTTTTCATCTCGATCATTCTTTTGAGTTAGAATAGCTTCATAAGACTAATAAGAAGAAAATGTATATAAGATAAATTATTTATTATAATTTGGAGAAAACAAGGAGGGAGCTTGTAGAATGGCTTGCTTAATAGAGTCAAATTCTTGTTTTTCTATTACACTCCACATGAAAGTTGTATTCTTCTTGATCATGTTTTACAAAGGCAACATTATTTGTGTAAAGTCAGGAATAAAACATCTTATAAAATTAATTTGACCTAAGAATGACTGCTTTGATTTTTAATTATGAGGGAGTGCAATTTCTGATATGGCTTTAACCCTATCATGTTCTATAATTATTCCATATTTAGAGATAATGAATCCCAAAATTTTACGTTCTGGAAGAGCAAAGAGTGACTTTTTAGGATCAAAGAAATATCATATTTCCTACATCGTTCAAAAATTTGTTTCAAAACATGAATATGATATTTTTTGTCTTTTGGAAAATATGGTAATATCATCAAGATATACAACAACAATTTTTTTATTATCAATCCTATGAAAGAAATATCCATTTATCGATGGAAGGATTCCCCAACATTGATAGGACCATATGGAATCTTTTAGTAAGCATAGGTTCCCCATTTAGTTGTAAAACTTGTCTTTAACCTATCATTGGGATGAATGAGGATACCGTTGTAGCTTGAAAACCCATCAATAAATGACATCAATTCTGATCCAACAACAGATTGCAAGATCTTCTCTATGATGGGAAAGGGAAATTATATTTTCTCAGAATCTTTGTTAATGTTTCTAAAATCGATATATATATTTATATATCCATTCATTTTTCTGACATGAACTAGATTAGATACCCACTTAGAATACCTAACTAGAAAGATAATCTTGGCTTTCAATAATTTGTTTAATTCCACTTTAATTTAAGGCTCAATATTAGGATTTTTTTTTCTTAATTTCTATTAGATAGGTTTTTCGTTTGGTAGCATTGGGATGGTATGTTGTATGATTGATGTATCATAGGCCTTGATATCATCATAATTCTAGGAAAATGCATCCTTGTATCTTATAAGTAGATGAATAAATACAAGTATTTCCTCTAGTGATAGTCCAAGCCTTACATTTACATTTTGAGGATTTTTGCTTATGCCAAGATTGATGATTTTAAATCTCAAGGAAGAGATTTCAGTTTTATAATTAGTATTTTTTTTTAATCTATCCTTATGATCATAAAAATAGTCTAACTTGACTATGAATTTGGGAATGGAGTTCTCATTTTTTCTTTCAATTGATGTTTTGTTCAATTATTTATCATGAGAGTCTTCAATGATGATCTAGTCATCATATGTTCCCTTGAAAGTGAGGAAATTTATGATGTCTTTATCATCATTAAAAACCCTTAAGCTAGAGACATTATTAGGTATGGAGGGTCTGAATATCATCTCATTTGAAAAATGATTTGGGTTGACGTATTCAGGTGGGATAAGTTTGGAAGCAATGCCTTGTAAGATATATGCACCTGCATTTTGCAATCTTGGGATAGGACTAATATTAAATGCAAGAAAATGAGAAGTAAATTCTTGTATAAGATCCGATAATGTTTTAAGTGGATAGAAACATAATAAATAGTGTTTCTTACTTGTTTGATAATAATTTTTGAGTCAGCGAAAGCTTTTAATATTTGACATCTAAGCTTATTACATTTCTTAGTCCCTACATAATTGCTTCATACTCAACAATGGTATTTGTGCATTCGAACTCAAGTCTGCAGGTGAGCATAGTTTTCTCTCCATTAGGGTTGATGAAAATGCACCTTGCACCTATGCCATCATTAGACTTCAAGCCATCAAAATACATATTCCAAAAAATATAATTTACAGGTTTATTTACATCGAAATCTACAATATTTACACAACGAGATGTGTCAATCTGTGAAAAAATTATGATTTCTGATGATATAGAATCTGATGAAAAAGGAGATAATTATGCATTGAAATTTCCAAAATATGATTCTACGCAATAATTTCTGAAGGTATTGTTGGTAAAGGAAATTGGTTCGTTTTCCTCTTCCATTTTAGTGATAGTGTGTTTCCTATATTTTTCCCATTCAACTCTTATTTGATTTACCTTATCATTATATGGTATCTAAAGATGGTACCAGTTAGTTTCAAAGTAACCTTTAAGATTTTCTTGACAGTATCTACTTAAGAGACGATCACGGGATTCAGGGATATCAACTTCTATAATATCAATTATCTAAAATACTTTACTTTGGGAAGCTAATCTAATTAATACATTATTTATTTCACCCAACTCTCTGATGTTAGTTCTACCAAGTTGTACAATTTGAATGTATGATTCCTAGGGCCTAACATTTAATTTTAGGCATACAAAATAAGGCATGATGTTGGAAGAGGCACCATAGTCAACCAAGCAATTATGTACATTCTTATTAAAGATTTCAAATTTCAGGAGGAAAAGGTGGGGTGTCTAAATTAGATCTATTGGCTATTAAAATTGCATCTACTTGTTTCATTTGATCAAAGGAAGAAGGGTGCTTTGGCTTAAATTTAGTTTTAGTGGTCACAATAGTATTGGGTAGGGGAGACTTTGAAGTAGTGTTCAAAACATTCAATAAATTATTTTGTTGTTGTTTAAGTTTATTGACTTCAAAAAGTGAAATTTTAGCATTTTTCGTCTTCATATCCTCTATGATATTATATTCTATACTATCAGAAATTACAAGACCGTTGGGAGCAGATTTATCTAGAGAGACACTTTTAGTGGCAGGAGATGGTGAGCTAGGATTAGGAGTAGGTTTTTTCTTTGTTGGAGTGGAAGGGTAACTTGCAAGAAATTTTTTATTAGATGTATAAGTATTTTTAGTAGGACTTTGATTAGCAGTAGATGTACATGGAGATCTTTTTCTTCTTGTAGTTACAGGGAGAGATTCCTCCTCATCATTTGATAAGGTTCCAATGGAATCCCATGTTCCATTAGCATCAATTATTTCTTCTTCCTCGTATTCTTCATCTTCAATTTGTTTTGGACCTTCCTCCTCATCTTCCTCTTCATCAATCGTTGAATTTTTTCTAGAAGGGGGAGTTTGTTGAGACCTTCTAAATTATTTGAAAGGTCTTATTGAAGATGATTCTTCCATGACTTGCTTATTTAGGTAAATAACCTCATTCGATAGACTTTTGATAACCTTTTTAAGGCCTTCCATATCAAAGTAATCTTTGTTGCTCTTCCTCTTCTTCTCATCCTTAAATGTGACCTTTTTAGTTAGTAAGAGTGTGTGCTGTGTATGAACCCAAAGTTTTTTTTTTTTTTTTTTAGTTGTAGTTTTTGTTTTGTTTATGTTTTTCGTTTTTTGTATTGTTCTTTTGTTTTGTTTTGTTTTTTTGTTTTGTTGTTTTTTTGTTTTTGTTTTGTTTGATTCGTGTTTTTGTTTTTGTTTTTGATTTGGTTTTTTTGTTTTTTGTTTTTGTTTTTGTTTTTGTTTTTTTTTTTTTTTTTTTCTTTTTTTTTTTTTTTTTTTTTTTTTTTTTTTTTTTTTTTTTTTTTTTTTCAGCAAGAGATTTCTTGGCAAGAGCGAGCATTTTTTTTTAAACATCTATTACTACTTTCATACTGTTAGTTAGGGTAATATTTCTAGATTTTTCTATGAATATAGCCATTTAAGATGGAAGGGCTCCAATATACCAATCAAATTGAACATCATGTATAGACTTGGACGTACCTAGTATCTTATTCAAAACTTTATCAAATCATGAGTTAAAATCTTTGACTCATTCATGAGGACCCATCTTTATATTGGATAATGAAATTATTAATGAAGTTGGATCCTTGTCATCACCAAATTTCTTTAAAAATACGTCTTCAAAAATATCCCAATTTAGTATTAGAAGTATGAGGAAAAAGTCCAAAAATTACATATCCTTCTAAAACATCTTTAATATTGAGATCCAACATGAAAATACTGATATGTTTTTCACGAGGTATACCATTCTTAGGATTAAATTTTGGTAGCCATTGGTCAGGGTGTTTAGGAAGAGGATGCTGTTGACCTCCAATATTCATAGCTCTAAGGGTTTCCCAAGGTCTTTGTTCCATTTTGGTAATAATATGAATTATAGCAATTACAGTAGCAAAGGTGGTTGTAGTGGGTGATTAAGGACCTACTGTAGTGGTAATGATGGAATATATTATAGATTGAGTTGAAGAAGGATATGCAGATGAAGTTGAGGGAGGAATATTTTGAGATGACTGAGAAATGGTAGGAGTGATAGTAAGTGTAGGAGGAGGGGAAGTAGGAGTAATAGTTTCACTAGTTGCTAAATTAGAACTTGACATAGGTTTCTTCTGACAATGTATGTCTAGTGGAAACTGAAAGGGTTTTACTCCTAATTTATTACTTTGACATGATGCCAAAAATATTCAGTGATGATGTAATAATTCCTTCAGAGGCTTCAGTTGTTTGAGGCTGATCTCTTGAAATTGATAGTCCTTCAATCTTCTAAATAATGCTTTGAATTTCATGTGATACAGGTGGACCTTGAGGTAAGGTTGTATTAACTAAAGGCTCACTAGAAGATATTCAAATAGTACTAGGAATATTGTGAGACAAGTTTGCAAGTTCGGAGCATGGGAGAGTAGATTGTGAGGGAGATTTGGAATTAGGGGGAGAAATTAAGGGTGGAGATGAACTCTGAGAATGGCTTCTAGATTTTTGATGATACATTATTTTCATTCGCAGCTGAATGTCCCTCCTAGTGCCAAAAATATTGACAACTGAAATTTTCCTCATTAACATTTGGGACACCACCCAGTCAAAGCCACAAATTAGACTCTTTTCTATTTGGGTTGGTGGTTTTGACTAGTTTTAGATTGCATCCAGTTACCCATATGGAAGTTTCTCCAATGGATGGAGACTTAGAAGATGTAAAGGCTAGAGGGAAATGATGGAAATGGATTGATAAAACTTTAATGAGAACAATAAATAAAAAATATAAACTAAATTATATCATATCCCAATTAAGCCAGGTGTTGATATACATATCTAAAAAAAAGATAACATATAAATGAACATATATATCTTCAAACTATATCATTAATCAAAAGATAAATTAGTTAATTCAATTAAATATTTAGTTGAATTAACTCATAAGAACATTCACATATAATTTCATTATACCTATACTCATAATCGCCATACAACAATATATCAAAAGTGACAATATTTTGATCGATCAATCAAATGGATCAGTAACAATTAGGGAAAATTTTAGGGGCTAATATTCAGAGTTGGGCTAATTTTCCATACTTTCTCCAAAAAAATATTCGCCAATTTCCATATTTTCTAAAAATGATTAGCCCAAATTTTATAGTATAAAAATATATTTCCTTAAAAATCGCCAAATATTTATATAGAATAATATAAATTAATTTAGAAATCTAAATATTCTTAAAAAAATATCATCAAACATTTTACAATTTCCATATTAGGGACTAGTAAGATTTTCCAAGGTTTCTAAACTTTAAGATAAACTTCCATCCATAAAATTTTCCCTCACTAACAATACATGAGCAAAGATTCCAATTATAAATTGAAGAAAAACAAGACTAATAAAAGTACCAATTCTATCTTACTCCTTTGAAACATGAAATCCACAAGTGGTTTAGAGCTTATATTAAAGAAATAGCAAAGTACAAAAGTGTAACAAGGCTTTTCTTGCAAAATTTTAGAACCCCTAGTCTTGTGCTAGAGAATGATTTAAATATTTTTTTAAACAAAAAGAGAGAATAGTTACATGTATGATATTCTCTCAACTAAAGTGAAAACAAACTCAAAGAAAATAGACATTTTGTAACAATTTTAAATGAAATATTAAATCCGTAGGGACAACAATTGATGAGGAGCTAGTGGGCGCTTGCCATTACTGATAGAGTTTTAGAAGATGTGCCAGTCCGAGAGGAGAGTGAAGTATAATTCTCACTTGATAGTTGAACACGTGAGCTTACAAGGATGGAAATAACTAAGTTGCATGTTCAATATTGACCTTGGTTACTTGAAGGTAACCATGTGTTTCGATATGGAATTCCCAGGTCAACTCAAAATAATTGTTCAATCATACTAT
>APFE030707883.1:0-11076 GCA_000404065.3 Pinus taeda
CAGCCTTATCAAAAATATATATACGTCTACTTCTGCAAATTAGTTTTATATATTAAACTTTCTCTATTTTTAAACAGGTGAAAACAACCTACGTCCATATGTCACGATTTTTTTTTTCGATTATTCCAAATTTTCTTATTTAAAGGAACTCAACAAATATATATATATGTTTCATATTATATATATATATATTATTATTATATATATTTCTTATAAAATACATCATTGTTTTTTGTCCAAAAAAATATGTTTTCACGTACTTGATTTTTTTTGGATTATTCAATTTTTTTAAAAGAAACTCAATACATTACTTCTATATATCATGATTTTTTTTGGATTATTCAATTTTTTTTTAAAGAAACTCAATATATATTTATAGATAGATTCTTGCAAATTAGTTTTAAATAGTCGAAAACAGCTCCATATATAGACTGACTTGCAAATTAGTTGAAGCGTCAATTTTTTAAAAATTATTTCAATTTGTCTACAATGAATATTCATTTTTGAAAGTGTCATTTTTTTAAAATTATTTCAATTGGTCTACAATGAATATTCATTTTTGAATAGTGTAAAAATTTAAGGGAAAAAAATTTAATAATGAAATAAATAATATTAATTATTTTAAATGATGATAAAGATTAATATTTATTGTTATAAATTCATTAAATTTAAGAAAGGTAAAAAATTAATTATAATTATTTTATAATTATATTTATATTTAACAATTATTGAAAGAAATGATTTAAGATTAGAATAGTTTGCAATTTAAGTTCAAATATGTAAAAAATATTTTAATATAAATTAAATGTAAATATAAATGAAAAAATATTTCTTATTTTCAACTTTTTATTTTGAAAAATGATAGTATTTTGTCAAATTTCAAATATGATAAACTTCTTCATCAATTACATTATTAATTTATAGAAAACAAAATATTAATATTTTAAAACTAATAATTTTTTAATTAAAATTAATTTATATAAAAATTCGTTTTTTATTTTATTAATTGATTTAGATAATTTAATATTTAAAAAATAGAATTGTGTTGAGAGGGTAGGTTTCAAACATTGTATAATCTTTTTTAAATTAGTTAGTTAATGTAATTTTCAAAATTAACTTCTTTCATTTTTTAATTTATATAAACATTTTCAATTAAAATTACTTTAAAGGTTAATGGTAACACATAGTATGGATCGTGGGTGTATAAGGAGAGTGCTTTCACTATCAAATGACAAGGATCATGTTTGCATGGAGAGTTCAATCTAGTTCACTTCATCTTGGATGCTCTCATTTAAATTACTTTTTCTCTTATCAAATCTCATTACTTTAATTCATTTAAAAAGGCCTATTTTGTAATGTGGTACCAAGTTTAACTTGGGACCCTTTTAGTTATTTTGATCGAATAAATGCTTTTAAGTTGTTGTCTCTTAAACCATAAAGAAATTATGCAAATCACAGATAAATTTAAAAAAAAAGTTATTACATAGAGTCAACTCTAATATGCACATCAAATAACAATTTTCTCACTTGTAAAATAATATAATTATAAAAATATATATTTTTTATTGCTAAAAATATCTTCACCTTCATTTCCACTTGTAATAATAATTTCAAATGTTAGAAACTAGCAATTGCACAAGATTCTGCAAATGAAACATAATAAAGTAATAACATATAGCAACAATTAATTCTTATTTGACAACTATTGAAAGACAAAAAAATCAACAAAAAGCAAGGACCATGCTATAATCAAATCTTACTGCAATACTGCTTCTTGAGCCCTACAAATCATGAGGCCTATGTTGAAGTTAAAGACCTTATCTGATTATGCCAACACGAATTCATCGTAAATAAAGAAATAGATCACAATTTGCTAGCTTTGGAATCAGAGGTTGTTTTGGTACAATTCCTCCATAATTCTTCTTTATCACTTCCTCATGCTATAGACAACCTTAATCAATACAAAGAAAATTTTTACTAGTTTGAAACACGTGTCTACAAAGGTCTATATCAAGTTTTTAATTAAATTTTGAATTTCTATGTGAATTAAAATCTACCCTTATATAAAACTACACATATCTCAAATTTGGAAATTGAATCCAAGAATAGCATCAACTACACCTCTTCTTGAAAAAATTACTCTCCTTGTATGTGTTTCTCTTTTTACTATTGACTCACCTCTATATTATTTCCTTCACGATCCTTGGAAGTATTTAAAAGATCACATTGCTCTTTAACACTAAGCTCCTTAGTGTCTACCATGTTCTTGTTTTAATCCAACACATTATGCTTAATAAAATCTAACCCATGTCTTGTAGTTGAAAACAATGTAGAGATCATTCAACAACATTTAAACCGTTTTATCTTGAAAATCAAGCAAGTGTGGCCCATAAGCACCACAATGAAATATTGTTTTTTTTACATCAAAAAGCCACACCTCACCTTGGTTTTAAAATAATGGCCCCAAAATTTATATAATCTACTCGTCTATCTAACTGGTAAAAACATGAAAGAGATGTTGTGAATTTTACATTCTAGACAAGACATAGGAATAAATTTGACAAAAAAATGTTGGATGAAGAAAAATCATGCATGTGGAAATTGTACATAGTGACATTTGTTGTTGCATGAGAATTTAGTCATTGACAAGTCCAAATTATTTTATGATATGCATCGAATAATATAAGCTCAAAGTATGTCGGTTACATGTGATTTTTTCACCATTAGGCAAATGACTTTAATACAGATCTCTTGCTATCCAATGAAGTGTTCCAAGCATTCCCTTACAATGTTGGAAGAAAAAAATCGCAAATACAACAAGAATCGAGGATTATATTGGTAAAAACATTACACTTGCTTGATTTCCTAGCTAGTATCTACTCAAACGGATTTTTGACTATTTTGGTCAGTGCAATTTTGCGCACTGTCTTCCACTAAAAACTACATACTTTGGCCTCATCCCTCTGTTTATGGAGAAAACTTACTACCTTTGTGTAACCCTAATCCCTCCTTTTGAGGATCTCATCCCTTGAGAACATGATCTCAAACCTCCTCCTCTTGGTTTATAAATTCAACACAGACTGGAGGTTGGAGGAGGGACTTCTGAATGTAAACTTATGTTGTTGGAATAGGGATGGAAAACGTTTCACTTGAGGGGAGGATTAGAGACCATTTGGAGTAGGCTTACATCATCGAGGAAAGGTTGTATTGCTTCTTCTTGTTCAAATTAATACAAGCAACTATCTCTTTCCTAATTGCACTTGTTTTAATTCTCTTTGCAAAGTTCCTTGATATTTTGCATAATTTATAACTGAACATTGATTTAATCTTATGATATATGCTATATTGCAATTTTCATTCATTTTGTGTTTCATCTTTATCTACGCTATGCTTTTATGCCTTGTTTGTCTCTGTTCATGCAAGTCTTCTTGTGAAGTGACGAGGAAAGACTTTTGAAAGCATCGAAAAAAATTCCACAACCATTTTGTAGAATGGTAAGAGGCTCTTTCATATCTCATATTTCATATTTGATTTGTACATTAAGAAAAGGTAGCAGTCACTAGATCTGTTTGTTACGAGATCTCTTTTGAATATAGGGAAATCACCCTTGTTCGCAAGAGTGATTTGTCTGCCATAACTAATTGGTTACCATACTAGAGAATGATCTATTCTTCATTATGCCCTCATGTGGCCTTTGATTGCTTTCTGTAGCCTTGTTTGATTGTCTTTTGGATCCTGAAAGGTTAGAGCATTAGGGGAATTTTGAGGTTTAAAATGGGCCTCCTAAGAAAAATGTATAAACAAAATAAACTTTATAAAAACTAATAGGATTCAAGATGATGATGTCAACCATGGGGGATGGTTCAGCATTTTTGGTGTAAAAAGTAAAAAGATTATAAAATAATAAAATAATAAAACTACTTTTTCAATTCAAATTTTCAAGTTATCTCCCTAAGGTTTTAGTCAAATTTCAAGCGGGAGTACTTGCTGAATGAAAGATTTAGTTCCTCATCTAAGGAGTACCCATGTTGCATACTTTCAATGGACCCTGATACACAAAAAATGAGAAATACATGACACAACATGATTGCAATCATGTTTTTCATGTATTTGTTAATTTCTGTCTAGCAGGGCTCATCAAAGTATGCAACATGGGTACTTCTTTGACGATGAATAAAATTCTGCATCCAATGAGTGTTGTCGCTCGAAATTTGAGTAAACCCATAAGAAGATATGTTGAAAATACGAGTTGAAAAAATAGTTTTTTCTTTTTTCCCTCTAAAATTTGATGATGTAATCTAATCGTATTTTATTATTTCCACTATTATTTTATAATTACCTTAGGAGGCCCATTCTAGACCTCGGAATTCCCCTAATGTTATGGATTTTTAGATTTGTTTTTTTTTTTCTTAAGTTTTCTCAGTTTGCGCACTTTTCCTTTAGCAAAAGTGTGCAATCTTGTGCAATTTTCCTTTAGCAATTGTGTGCTTGTGCACTGAATTCAACCGATTTTCTGTGCAAGTCTCTTAATTTCTTGAAAAAGTTAAACTTTTCACTATTGTGTCGAGTACTTTTTTATTATTATGCATTCTTAGATCTATTTACATTTTGCAAAAGTTTGCTTCAATTCGATTGAATGTTGTTAATTGTCGTCTTGGGAAATTCTTCTCTTTATGAATGAGAGTTGTTAATTGTCTTCTTGGAAAATTCTTCTCTTTATAAATTAGGGTTAAAGGGCTTCATCTGATGATTTGTTGATTTATCAAAGGAAGGATTGGTAATTGTTGAGATTTTTTCTACCTATCTTTCTTCTTTCAAAAGGTTGCATTTAGTATCTGTATACCCATTTGTGAAGAATCATTGCGATAATGAAAAATAGTGTTTTTCAAGATTAGGTAATTTTCACTCATAAAACCGCTTCTTTTTTGCTAAAATTGAAATGAAAAGTTGTTCTTCTTCTAGTAATGAAGCATCTCAGAATTATATTTTAGACAATGTCATATTCATAACATTCATCTAAAAGATCAATTTTTAATATTTTTTGGTCTTCTTTTTGCATTTTGAAAAAAATTTGGGTGTTGCGTGTTCAAAATAAGTTTTTTTAATTCTTGTGATTTTGGATGAGTTGAAGTGAAATTTCTACATTGAATCAATATGAAAAAGAAAATTTTGCATTTATTGAAAATAAGTTAGAAGTTAAAAGTTTTACATTCTATTTGAATATCGAAAAGACTCTCTCTTTCCTATAGCTAGAAATTTATCGAAGTAAAAGATTCATTTTTGCATATTTGTTGCATTAGGTTTGGAAGCAAAAATTGGTATCATTTACACCACAACTATTAACTTTAATGAAAGAGAAACTGTAAAAGCTATCAAATCTTTAATTAACCAAACATTAGTGGTTCTAGGTTAGAAGATGTGTTCCGACGTCTATAAACATAACAACTGTCATCTTTCGTGTGAGGCACATTCTGTGGGTAGTCAATATTCCATGTATGTAAGTATATGGGAACGATATCCACATATCTTCGAGTATATCGGACGATGTTCCTTGTATAAAAAGTATATGGGGATGCTTCCTATCATACAGGGTCGCATTAGAAATCACTAACACAGATTGTACATCCATGTACCTCGAGTATATTTTGGAGGCCCCCTTCTAGGTTGCATACCATCCATAAGTAACCAAGTCGACCACTTTGTCATATGTGATACACCAAACACAACATTCAGGAAGACTACCTGCATGTACTAGAAACGTTATTTCGAAGTTCATAGTGGCTTAGTAATTCTTTATACCTAGTTACTTTAACAGTTGGAAGGGATGAATTCATGAATTCTTTATCAGCGAAGTACCTGCAATATGTTTATGGGCTATAATAAAGATTAGCAAGTTGAATGGTTGCACAAATCAAAATTGAATTGGCAGTTAAAGCACTGAAATGTAACAAGTTGAATGGTTGCATAAATCAAAATTCAATTAGCAATTAAAGCAGTGGAATGTAACAAGTTGAATGGTTGCACAAATCAAGATTCAGTTGGTAGTTAAAATAGTGGAATGTAACTAATTGAATGATTGCACAACTCAAGATTTAGTTGAAATGTAACAAGTTGAATGGTTGCATAAATCAAAATTCAGTTAGCAGTTAAAGCAGTGGAATGTAACAAATTGAATGATTGCACAAATCAAGATTTAGTTGATAGTTAAAATAGTGAAATGTAACTAATTGAGTGATTGCACAACTCAAAATTTAGTTGGCAATGAACGCAGTAGAATGTAATGGAAACGGTGAAATGTAACGGAAACAGAAATGTAACGGTTGAAAATCTTTCAATCAACTAACATTAACTGTATCGAATGTAGTGCAAAATAACAACCCGAAAAATTCTTACCAGAAAATACTTTATAACATAATTATAAAATACCATAAATAAATTTTCAACCAATACCTCTCTGGAATTTTAATGTTTAAAATAATTATAAAATACCATAAATAAATTTTCAACCAATACCTCTCTGGAATTTTAATGTTTAAAATCGATTTGCCCTAGTCCCACAAGTTTTCTCCCAGCATTATCACTTAATAACAACTCGAAAAATTCTTACCAGAAAATACTTTATAACATAATTATAAAATACCCTAAATAAATTTTCAACCAATACCTCTCATCTCTGGAATTTTAATGTTTAAAATCGATTTGCCCTAGTCCCACAAGTTTTCTCCCAGCATTATCACGTGTTTTGGGGGTCGTTCACGACAAAGCAATTCATTTTTTTATCATAAATACCAGATTGAGGATTATGTTTACGTACCAACTTGCCCACTAGCATACTGACAACCTGCTATGACAGTCACTCACAAAAGACCTTTTCAACTTAGACCGGATAGATGATTTATATAAATCACAGATCAATGATTATTTATTCACTGCGTTGGATAAAGCGTTTGAACCTAGACGACATTAGTGATTTTTATAAGGAACAGATTAGTGGTTACTTCTGCACTTCGTCGGTCGACCCGCGCCATGATGGATTTAATGATTATTTATAGGCATTTCCTCCTCAGAAGACGGATTTAATGATTTTATATACGCACTTCATGGGATGACGAACGTCATGATGGATCCTGCCCTGGCAGCCACCGAGAGGAAACACCAATTGATAATTGTATATGCGCAATTCATCGAATGACGAACGCCGTGATGGATTGATGTTGTCCTGTTTAAATTTAGTTTAATTTAAATTTATCCAAAAAATTATGGAAATTCCTGTTTTGGTTTTTTATAGCGATGAATCTTTTTCCACCATTCTTAGTATCCATTTTTTTTTTAAATTCCTGTTTTGTTGATGAATTTATTTCCACCATTCTTACTTTCGATTTTTTTTAAATATATCTTAAATTTGAAGTACCAATAACAAGGCAAGATATCTCTATATATGGATGAAGTGGCCTGCCTCCATCTACATCTGCAGGCTAAGGACGAATGAGAAGTAGCTGCACTATATTACCTGATTGATTGAGTAGCTTTCAGAGAGCATAGCAATGGCGGAAGTACCATCCGTGGGCAGATTGCGTTTGGGATCACAAGGATTAGAAGTATCAGCACTGGGGTTAGGTTGCATGGGCATGTCGGAGTTCTATGGCCCTCCAAAGCCCGAGCAAGAAATGATTTCCCTTATCCACCATGCCGTCTCCAGAGGTGTCACTTTTCTTGATACTTCGGACATTTATGGCCCTTTTACCAACGAAATCCTCGTTGGAAAGGTAGGACTGTTGTATGGGGTTTTATCTTTTCTTGTAATTGCAATTATCTAGAACTTACCCAAGATGATAGAATTTTTACCTACGGTATGTTGTTTGCAGGCCATTAAAGGAATTAGGGAGAAAGTCCAATTAGCCACAAAGTTTGGCGTAACATATGTCGATGGAAAACCAGAACTTCGAGGAGATCCTGCATATGTTCGTGCTGCCTGTGAAGCAAGCTTGCAGAGACTTGAAGTGGATTTTATCGATCTTTATTATCAACATCGTATTGACACTAAAGTCCCCATTGAAGTGACAGTATGTATTTTTGCGATAGGTCTCGGTTTAGTTCTTGAATGATGCACAGTTTGATCTAATGGTTTTTCTGTGCATCTGTGACAGATTGGAGAGCTGAAGAAATTAGTTGAAGAAGGGAAAATAAAATACATCGGACTTTCTGAGGCCTCCCCATCAACAATTAGAAGAGCCCATGCTGTTCATCCTATAACAGCAGTCCAGATAGAGTGGTCTTTGTGGACTAGGGATGTAGAGGACGAAATTATTCCCACTTGCAGGTATGATCAGGTGTTTGGAGTTAGGGTTTTTCACATTGTTACCATCCTTGTATTATGAATCACGAACTAACATGTTCAAATTGTAATTGCAGAGAACTTGGTATAGGAATTGTGCCATACAGCCCTCTAGGCAGGGGTTTCTTTACTTCTGGAGCAAAGTCAGTTGACAATTTAACAAATGATGATATTAGAAAGGTATATTTTCATTTGGATACTTAGAACTAAAAAAAGAGTATAAATGCGTAATTAATTCTTTTTTACTAAATAATTTTAAAGGAAGGTTTAATTATTTGTCATTAATTACAAAACCAAGAGTGGTTGATGCCCATCATTATAAAACCCAAAAATTAACTCGACCTGGAACATTTTATTCCAACGTTCGTTCTCCAAAAAACTTATTAGTTCATTGATATCATACCTTAAGATTCCAGTGCATTGATAAAATGTATTTTACTGTCTCAATGAAGTCTTATTCTAATTTTATAAATTGCTGATATTTTTGACAGGCAATTCCAAGGTTTCAACCAGAGAATCTTGAAAAGAATAAGGGGACGTTTGAAAAAATAGCTGAAATAGCTTCCAGGAAGGGATGCTCCCCGGGTCAACTTTCACTTGCTTGGATTTGCCATCAGGGAAATAACATTTCACCGATCCCCGGCACCACCAAAGTGAAAAATCTAGACGAAAATATAGGCGCTCTTTCTGTTAAGATCACGGCTGACGAAATGAAGGAAATAGAAAATGTATTATCCACCTCTGGATTCTCCGGAGATCGAAATCAGGCTACTTCATTGAATCTCACGTGGTTGAATTCAGAAACACCCCCTCTCTCTTCTTGGAAAGATGCCATTTGATGATTTTTAACATCGTTCTCTGCAAATAAAGCGAAATCGTCAGTTTATAGCGTATATCCTTTTTTTACCCTTTATTTTAAAGGGTATATCTTCGGATATATCAAAAGTATATGCATGTTTAGTTGGCCATCTATATATATGGTGCAAGGCCCTTCTGAAGTTAAGCTTATTGTCAGCGTTGTGTGAATCTGGAATGTATTCAGACAGAGCAAAGCTTATTTCCAGCGTTGTGTGAATCTGGTATTGACATTTATATATGTATTTCTTTTAAGAAAAAATAACGCTTCTGTATTAATATAAAAACAGAGTACATTTGTCAAGGATCTTGAATTTCTGTTGGTTTCTTCAGCATACAATACATCCGAAAAAGTGCAGTTGTGTCATTTTCCAATAACAATTTTCTGCTTCTAAGTACTTAAGTTCGGTAGATCTGATGAAAACGAAGTCAGGGGACTCTTCGTTTTCAATATTTTTACAGGCTCGATCTTGGGACCTGTGGCTCATGGGCCAACGAGTCCTCCATATCCTTCAGCTGCGGATTCTGGCTGCCGCTCTTTCTCCAACATCTTGCCCCCATTTGCACTTACTCCAACCGTAAGCTCTTTCTCCAACATCTTGCCCCCATTTGCACTTACTCCAACCGTAAGAAAGTTTACCTGCACCCAATCCTACAACCGCTTTGCTGCTTGTGGATTTTATAAATCTGGGGTTTCAGAAGATGCATTGAACACATCTATTCCCAGGCCCACTTGTTGCCAAATTATTCTATCACTGCCACAGATAGCAATGAACGACTACGGGGGTTGACCGCAATGGAATTTGGTGTTTTCAACCATTTCGGTCATGGTTAAACATTACCATACCCCCATGTCCCGGACACAAAAGGATGTTGAAAATGTAATTTCAACGGAGCCGTACCAACGCCAAAAACCACCATAGTAAAACCACAAACCAGTTGGTACGTTTCTCGGGACTTTTTGCGTGAAGTGGTTTTCATACATAGGCGCTCAGAGAAAATATAGTGTTGACCTGTGGCAGAGGCATGACATCACCTTGGTAAATGTCTGTTAAAATAACTCTTCCAATATTTCTGTCCGCCATCCGATTTGCTCCCCGCGGTCGATTGCTCCAAGATGCATACGGCCTGCATCAAATAAATATTGGGTGGAGTAATAGTTTTGTTTGACCATAGTTTTAGAAAAACATTTAATGAAGTTTAATGCTAGTCGTAGATTTTAGGTATAAGTTTTTAATTTTAATGTTTTAAATTAACGGGAGTAAGTTTTATGTTTCACCTTAAAAGTCAAACAATATATGTAATTTTGCGTTGTTCATTGATATACATGCATTTTTGTAATGCAAAGGGAAGTGTGAAAAAAATAGAACGCGGCAGCGTGAAAATTCCTGGTTGATCCAGTGAAATGATTCTTGATTTATCTAGTGAAATGAAATATATTTACGCACAATAGTGCAGTAAATGTTTTTTGTTGTTGAACATGAAAAGCAAGATAGGTGCAGGACAGTGAAGGAAATTTCCTTTTGTTATGTAATGAAATGTAAGGAATTACATTTACAGTAGTAAATGTAAGGAATTTTTTTTTACAGCAGTAAATGTAAACAAAAATTTACAGACAGCTGTGTAATTTTCTTTTATAAAGGGAGGGAGAGTATTTTGTTTTTAAAAGAAATGTTTTGGTGAATCCCTCTCAGCATAGAGGATGAATATGTATCAGTGAATTTGTTTTAATGAATAGAAATCTTTTATGGTGGTGCAATACTTTGTTCTCAGTTAATTTTTTTTTAAAGCTTCCCTGCGCAAAAAGATCCTAGAGTAAAAGAAACAGAGCATTGCCTCTGTGTGCTTGAATTGTTTGTTTTTGGGATTTTACGAGAAAAATCCCC
>APFE030707893.1:3709-26057 GCA_000404065.3 Pinus taeda
AACACCAAGGCTCAGGTTGTAATGGTTTCTTGTGTTTCCTATTAATACAAATAAGTCCATTCTTCTCAATGATTTGTTATTAATGAATTGTTTCATATACTCCTTGGTCTATATGTTGAATATGTTTTATTTTATGGGATATTCAGCTGCTATGTAATCGTTTGATTGTTAGTGAATGCAGGTTTCGAAGTGAAGGAGGAGCTCATCTGGATCGACGAGGCTAGACTACTACAACAGCGTTGGACTACAGGTAGGATCTAAAACACTTGGTTTCTCATGTGATAAATGCATGTTTAGAGAAGGATTGCTCTTAATTGTCTTGTTGGTCACTAGAAAGTCTTAGGCTTCTAGGGAGGTTGGTTTTGTCTGCAAGATTAACTCTTTCCGCATGACAAGAAGTGTTTAATTACACTTCAATTTTAATTTATATGTTTTTATATTATCAAGTAGACAAATTTAGTTTTTTCTATGCAGAAGTTAGATGAAGAGGGAAACCAACAGCCTATGATATTTTGGACTTCTTTAGTGATGAAAGAGAAGCAAGAATTCTCCTATAAACAATTCATTGAAGAATTTATTCATCTAGCTATGAATATATTAAACAACTCAGCACAACCTAGAATCAATGAAGACATCAAAAGGATTCTGCATTTGACAAATCAAGCCAAGACCAGAGATTGGTATTTATACAAAAATTATATAGAATCCATAGTTTATGGATGTGAATTAGCACCATACAAGCTCCCAAAATATCTACCCATGAGGATTTTTTCCTTGGAATACATCAGACAAATGTTAAATTTAGATGATATTCACTTTCTGGTGGCAAAGAAGAAGTCCTAGTTTCAGACAAAGACACAGGGGGGCCCGTTCATATGAAACACCAAGTCAGTAGTAGAAGAGGCACAAGTAAAAAAGGCTACTAGAGAGGTTACAAAAGGTGGAGAAGGATACATCAATTGGTCAAACCTTGGCCCAAGCAAAGGAAACCATTTGGATGAGTATTCTAGATTCCATGAATGAGATTTGGCCATGTATCCAAATTATTTTTGAATATAATAATAATAAAAAAAGGCCACTCAAACCATTGTTCAAGTAAGGGAAAATATGGGAGACATGCCTACAAAAGCCTCCAATATCATCAAATTCCTGAATTCAAAGAATAAGCATGAACTAGAAGAGTTAGGAATTAGTGATAGGACTACCACCATCTTGGAAGTCAAGAAAGTTTTGATTAAAAGAAATATCATTGATCAATTAGAAAAGAGATGTGAAACACTAGAGCTGGGAGTGAACATGTTTTCCAATAGGACCGAAGCATTAATTCGGAAAGGATTGCCTAGCATATATGTGATTAATGATAAACTGATTACTCAAGAAGATTTTGTTATGAAGATGAAGGAAATGGCCAGAAGCAGTATCAAATTTAGTGGTATAAAACGCAACATGAAAGCAAGAGCATTCTTAGAGACAATGGAAAATGATTTATTTATCAAGAATGAGATGAAATATGTCTTCATATTAAAGCCAACTTTTGCAAACTTGATCTAGGTGGATATTGGTGGCCACTTGCCAAGCCCACTTAGACCCCCACCATTGTTTCTTTCAACTTTTCAGTTTCCTTAATTGTAGCACAATTTACTATTTTAGCAGTTTTTCAGTTCCTGAACTAATCGAGCCATTTTAAGTCCCTAAACAATGTTACTTGGGAAAAAATGGGAGCAACACGGGTCCATGGTGATCTGAATTGGATCCTAAAGAACTATCTACGTTTTCATAACTCTGTAAAATTCATGCCCAAGTTTCAAAGTCTTACAAAGGTCAAGCTTATTAGAAATATCCTTGAATAGTTGTAATTTATGAGTAGCACTGAGCAACAAGGACCCTCAGTCAAGCGCGCAGACCATTGGCCCATGGTAACGTGCGTTGCCACGAAACAAAAAAATAGGAAGTCTTTTTGAGAAACGGGGGAGGTTTTTGATATGCGATTAGCGACAAGTCACTAATCGCATATCGCATATCGCTGGGCAAACCCCTCAGAGAAGAAAAAGCCCCGAGCGACTTGGACCCAAAAAGTAAAAAACCATACAGAATTTGCCGATTCTGTCAGAGGTGAGTCCCACACAAAAAATTGCAGGATATCAGAAGGGCTTCAAGCGATAAGCAATTTTAATTGAGTCTCGCCCGATGCCACACACTAGGTGCCACGTGTTCGGCAGAAGAGAGAGAAAAACACTCACATTGGATGGGTAAATGTCATGCTACTTGCCCGCCCGATATGGACAGAGACCTTAGGATCTGGAGGCTCCAGATCGATGGTAGAAATGCGATCCAATGGATGACTAGATTCAACGAGGTAAATAGGCCAAGTTGTATAAAGGTTTGAAGTCTGGCATGAATGATGAGTTGGTAGAGGAATCATGTTCACAGGCATTCTGGGAGTTAAATGGAAATAACGACAGTTTAAACATTTCCAAGAGAACTAACACTCAGTTCGTTATGAAACAGGTGGCCACCTCCCTGTGAGGCATTACATAGTGATGATGATGTAGAACAGAGGAATTCAAATAGACAGAGGCAGGAGAACCAGAATGTCGGGAAGCAGAAATGAACAGTCAGGAAATAGATTGGCTTTAAAGCCATGAATTGACAGAGAAGCAGTAAGGAGTTAGTTAGGGCAGAAATCTAAGAGCTGAGAACAAAGAAAGTAAGCAAAATTGACCTGAAGGCAATATCGAGCCAGATAGAGCCAGAGAGAGTCAAAGAGTCTGTGTACTCCAGAGAAGGCTTGAGAGGTTCAAGCGAACTCCTCTGTATATGCTTGTCATGTATGATTCTCAGATTGGGCTCATACTACTGTGACCAATAGAGGTCAAGTTTTAGTAAGGAGAGTTTGTGTACTCCAGAGACTTGGGGGATCCAAGTCCAGTCCTACTGATTTATATCTGTTGAGTGAGACTCAAACTAAGCTCATTTTTGTAAAAAATCTGTTTTGAAAACATAATAGGGAGGCCACCACTGAAGGTTGGACCAAGAGATGTAGCCCAGGAGCATTGGGTGAACTCCTTATTAAACTTGTTATGTTTACATGTTTGCTTGTTATGTTTTCTCTAACTACTTCAGTGTCTATGTATTTTGCAATCTTATCGATCCGTTGCATAAAGTAACATAGGCACATCCATGCACATGAGTCTATAATACCTTTAATTCTTTGTCCTGGATAAATTCCAGATTAAGTGGTATCAGAGCTCTAGGTTAATAAGGTTATACAAGCTTGTGTTGGATTTTGTTGTTGAATGTTAACTAGATCAAAGCTTAAATTAGGAGAAGGAGAGTTGGTTGAAACTAACCCAGAAATTGGAAAAGTCTATCCTAAGAGGAAATTGTTAGAGGAAAACCCCTTGGAATCAAACTCCCAGTTCATGGATGGTTTCCTGACCATGAAAGCCATGGAAGAAGAAGTGTATAGATAATTTAAGAAAGGTAGAGATGAAGATTCATTAAACTCCAAACAAGATAAAGGGGTAGAAGAATATCTCCTCCATGACCACTATAAAGGCAAAGGGAAAGAAGAAAAACTTCCCACACCTCCTAGTAGCCGTAAAAATAAAAAGAAGACATCTTTAATTAAATTAGATGTTATATTTGATTTTCCAATATATGATGGAGAGTTGAATGCAGAGAAACTGGATAATTGGATTAGATAGATTGATTTATATTGCAGAGTGCAGAGCATCGACTCAGACAAAAGTAAGATTCAACTGGCTAGCCTACACCTTGGAGGCACTGCCTTGGTATGGTGGGAAGGCAGGACACAAGCTGACATGAAGAAGCATGGTAAAATTCTTTCTGTCTGGAGTGAATTTGTTTTTGAAATTAAAAAGAAATTCTATCCACTAGCCTATATGCAACAAGCCATGATGAGCTGGCAAACTCTTCGCCAATTAAAAGGGAAAAGTGTACAAGGCTACACTCAAGAATTTAGGAAAAGAGCTTTGATAATAGGAATTTCTTTAGACTCACCTGAAACTCTGCTGAAGTATATAGGTGGTCTACATAGCTATTTAAATCACACCATTCTCATGTTTAATCCTACTAGCATAAATGAGGTATCTGTTCAAGCTACACATCTAGAGGCTAGAGGCAAGAATGTGAACCCAAAAGTTGGGGGATCATCGAAACCCACTGCAAGCAAGAATAATGAAAAAAGAAAATAGAAATGGAAAGAGAGGAATTCAAATACTGTACAAAATACCAAATCTTCATGCACTCACTGTACGAAGGATGGGCATGATGATGAACAATGCTGGATTCTACATTCGAAGTTGAAACCCAAGAAGTATGATGACAAAAATAAGAAGAATGTTGCAGCTATTCAAAGAGATTTGGGGTCAGCCTCAGGAGATGAAATAATGACCGCAGCCACAGGTATAAAAGGTAAAAATTCTGAAGCATCTACTAGTAATTCTGCAAAATCTACTGATAATGAAGAAAATGAAAGGAAAATACATGAGATTTTTCATATTTGAGTTGTTTCCAAGCATCAAAAGATTGATACTTTGTTTGATAGTGGCTCACAAGTAAATTTAATTTCTAAAGCAATTGTAAAGAAGTAGGAATTACTAACCACACCTCACAAAAACCCATATCCATTAGGTTGGTTATGTGATAAAGCAAAGCTACAAGTGACTAGACAATGTAAACTTAAGTTTTCTTTTGGGTCAGCATTTGTAGATGAGGTTGAGTTAGACATAGTTCCTTTGGATATATGTGGAATTGTTTTAGGAAGTCCTTACTTGTATGATAGGAAAGCTATTTTCTATAGAGATGAGAACAAGTATCAACTCGTTAAAGATGGAATCAAATATATTGTAAGATCTCATAAACTCAAGAATAATTATACTCTCATAAACTCAGGGCAGATGAAAAGAATTGTAAATTCATGCAAACAATTTTTACTGATGGTTGTAAAGGAAAAGCAACCTGATAAAACCAATGTATTTGAGGGCTGTAATGCTAAACAACAAGCTGATTTAGAAAAAGTTGTTTCATAATATGATATACTATTTCAAGAACCTAAAGATCTACCACCCAAAAAGGAAATAGTACATGATATTAATTTGCAGCAAGATGCTCCATTGCCTAACATCGGAATGTATAGGCTGTCTAATTTAGAGAATGCAGAAATCAAGAAGCAGGTACAAGAGCTGCTCGAGAAAGGGTTCATAAGACCTAGCACATCACCATGTGGGTCTCCAATTGTCTTGGTGAGAAAGAAAGATGGCTCATGGAGAATGTGCATTGATTACTGAGCACTGAATAAGATAATGATCAAAAATCGTTATCCCCTTCCTCACATAGATGATCTACTAGATAAATTGAAAGAAGCTATTTATTTTTCCAAGTTGAACTTGCATAGTGGCTACCATCAGGTTAGATTTGCAGAGAAAGATGCATGGAAGACTGCTTTCAAAACAAAGCAGGGATTGTATGAGTGGTTGGTTATGCCTTTTGGCTTAACTAGTTCTCCTACTACTTTCATAAGAATAATGAATGATGTACTCAGACCTTTTATTGATGATTTTGTCATTGCATATTTAGATGAAATTCTTATATTTAGTAAAACATGGGAAGAACACTTGCAGCATGCAAAGCAGACTCTAGATGTTTTGAAAAGAGAAAATCTTTATGTTAAGCTCTCAAAATGTGAATTTGGAAAAACCTCTTTGAATTATTTGGTCAGATTGTAGGGGGTGGTGAATTGAAGATAGATCCCTCTAAGGTTGCAATCATTGTAAATTGGCCTAAACCCAAATCTGCTACAGAAGTTAGAAGCTTCCTAGGAGCAGCACAGTATTGGAGAAAGTTTATTGCTAACTTTTCCTTGATTGTAGCTCCCTTACATGCTTTAACATGATTGAACAAGGTGTTTCAGTGGGGAGGCCAACAACAAAAAGCCTTCGAAACCTTGAAAGAAAATATTAGTACAACAACAGTACTAGCACTGCCCGATCTTCAAAGACAATTTGAGATTGAAACGGATGATAGTGACTATGCCAAGGGAGAAATGTTGATGCAACACAGTAAACCCATATGTTATCATTCTGATACATTTAGTTATGCAGTAGTTAAATATCCCACATATGATAAAGAATTGTATGCATTAGTATAGAGTATGAAAAACTGGAAACATTACCTAATGGGCAAAGAGACAGTTATACAAACTGATCATCAACCACTTCAATATCTGCACTCACAAACTAAGTTGCAGCAATCAAGACACTATAGGTGGATGGGTTTTCTACAACAGTTTCATCTTGTCATCAGATATAAAAAGGGCATACACAATAAAGTTGTAGATATGTTTTCTAGACCAATCATAAGTGCATCTACTATACTTAAGCATAATTTAGTATTGCATGAAAGCTACATTGAACAAAATGATCAGGATATAGATTTTAAAGATGCATATGCAACTTTATGTCATGGAAAACAAGTAGAAGAATTGGATTATCGTGTTAAGGACCAAATCTTGTATCATTTTGGAAAGTTATGCATTCCACAAATTGAAAGAGTAAAGATAATTCGAGAAGCACAAACTTCTCTAATATCAGGTCACTTTGGTGTAAGTAAAATAGTTTCACAGTTGCAAAGATTTTGTTATTGGCCAAAAATGAATGAGACAGTTTCTAAATATGGAAGAGGGTGTACCATGTGTGCTAAAAGCAAGCCCAACAATAGAAAACTAGGCTTGTACACTCCACTACCAGTTCCTTCTCATCTGTGGAAAAGTGTTTCCATGGATTTTGTTGGGGGACTGCCTAAATCTAGAAAAGGTCATGACTATTTATATGTTGTTGTGGATAGGTTCAGCAAAATGTGTATTTTCATACCTTGTAACAAATAGGTTACAGCTGAACAAACTGCAAAATTGTTCTTTCAACATGTATGGGTTCATTTTGGATTACCCACTTCCATTATATTTGATTGAGATACCAGATTTGTTGGGAAATTTTGGTTGAGTTTGTGGGAATTGATGGACACCAGACTAAAGAAGAGAATAGATTTTCATCCGCAAATAGATGGCCAAACAGAGGTAGTCAACTAGACAGTGATCCAGTTACTCAGAGGCTATTGCAACAAGCATCCCAAGCTTTGGGATGAACATTTGTGTTATGTGCAACATGCTTACAACCAAGCTAAACATTCTTCTACAAAAAGATCTCCTTTTGAGACCTGTTTTGGTTTCACACCAAGGTCTCCCTCGGATTTTGTCTTTGGTAAAGACATAATGCTTGATGGAGAAAGTGATGTGGACAAGGCAACCAAGTTCATTGAACAAATCCAAGGGATTCACCAGGTAGTACAGGAACAATAGGAAAAGAGCTAAGCCAAGTATAAGGCAAGGAATGATAAGCATTGAATTGAGCATAGTTTCCAAGTTGGTGATCAAGTCGGGTTGTATATCAGTAAAGACAGAATGAAAGGTGAAGGTAAGAAGCTGAAGCCAATAAGGTATGTACCTTTCAAGATACTTGAGAAAATAGGTGAGAATGCTTTTTGCCTTGATTTACCAGCTTACATGCACATCTACTCAGTTGTTAATGTAGATAGCTTGAGACTATTCAAACCTTCATTGATTGAAGATCCCGAAGAGTAGAGTCAATTGCCTTCTATTGATGATTTGTTACCTGAATATCTCAATGAGTTGCAGGAAGATACAGTTATGGACAAGAATGTGAAAACTACGCGTAGGGGGGATGTTGAGTACCTTAGGATTGGACTCAAAGGTTCAAAACCAAGCAGTGAAAAATGGATAGAGATTGAGCAAGCGAGGAATCTATACCCTCACTTCATTGATGCTTAAAAACCAACTTTTGGTGGTCCAAAAGATTTTTCAGTGGGAAGGCCATGATCCGAATTGGATCCTAAAGAACTCTCTAAGTTTTCATAACTCTATAAAATTCATGCCAAAGTTTCAAAGTCTTACAAAGGTCAAGCTTATCAGAAATATCCTCGAACAGTTGTAATTTGTGAGCAACATCGAGCAACGAGGACCCTCGGTCAAGCACGTAATCCATTGGCCCATGGTAAGTGCACTACCATGAAACAACAAAAAGGGAAGTCATTTTGAGAAATGGGGGAGGTTTCTGATATGCGATTAGTGACAAGTCACTAATCACAAACCAGATATCGCCAGCAAAACCCCTTAGAGAAGAAAAATCCCCAAGTGACATGGACCCGAAAAGTAAAAAACTGTACGGAATTCACCGATTCTGTCAGAGGTGGGTCCCACACAAAAACGGATAGGATATCAGAAGGGCTTTGAGTGGTAAGCGGTTTTAATTGAGTCCCACCCGATGCCACACACTAGGTGCCACGCGTTTGACGGAAGAGAGAGAAAATCACTCACATCGGACGAATAAACGTCATGCTACTTACTCGCTCGAAATGGATGGAGACCATAGGATCTGGAGGCTCCAGATCGACAGTGGAAATGCGATCTGATGGATGGCCGGATTCAATGGGGTAAACAAGCTGATTTGTATAAAGGTTTGAAGTCCATCATGAACGATGAGTTGGGAGAAGAATCATGTTCGCAGGCATTCTGGGAGTTAAACGGAAATAACAGCAGTTCAAACATTTCCAAGAGAACTGACACTCAGTTTGTTATGAAACAGGTGGCCACCTCCCCGTGAGGCATTACATAGTGATGATGATGCGGAACAGAGGAATTCAAATGGAGAGAGGCAGGAGAACAAGAACACTGGGAAACAAAAACAAATAGTTAGGAAGAAGATTGGCTTTAAAGCCACGAACTGATAGAGAAGTAGCAAGTAGTTAGTTAGGGTAGAAAGCTAAGAGTAGAGAATAGAGAAAGTAAGCCGAGCTGACCTGAAGGCAACATTGAGTTAGACAGATCTAGAGAGAGTCAGAGAGTCTGTGTACTCCAGAGAAGGCTTTAGAGGTTCAAGCGAACTCCTCTGTATATGCTTGTCATGTATGAGTCTCAAATTGGGCTCATACTACTATGACCAATAGAGGTCGAGCTTCAGTAAGGAAAGTTTGTGTACTCTAGAGACTTGGGGGATCCAAGCCCAGTCCTACTGATTTAATCTGTTGAGTGAGACTCAAATTGAGCTCACTATTGTAAAAACTCTACTTTGAAAACATAAGAGAGAGGCCACCACTAAAGGCTGGACCAGGAGACGTAGCCTAGAAGCATTGGGTGAAATCCTTATTAAACTTGTTGTGTTTACATGTTTGCCTATTATTTTTTCTCTAACTACTTTAGTGTCTATGTATTTTGCAATCGTATCGATCCGTTGCATAAAGTAACATAGGCACATCCATGCACATGAGTCTGTAATACCTTTAATTCTTTGTCCTGGATAAATTCCAGATCACATGGATTGATGTTTCTCTTCAAAAATTTGTAGTTCTTGGATAGATCTTTCTAAGGAGATATTGTGCGTGTCATATGGAGATCGTATGCCAAAGTTACAACCTCGGGAAGTTGATATACCAATTTACCCACGGGGCCCATAGTTTGGTGTTTCATCTTCTAGGGTTAGGTTTTTGGATGTTTAGGGTTTTTCATTATTTCTCAACAATAAATAGCCCTTCGAGCCTCATTGTAACACAGTTTAGAGGAATGTAGCTGCCACATCTCTTCTTAGAGATAAGCTACCATCACCATAGCTAGTTTATTTTCCATTTCTATTTGTAAGCATATTTCAATATTTTACAGTAATGAAATGAAGTATTATTTCTGCTGCATCTTTATATTTATGGTTATATCTGTAATTTGTTGCGTTCTTATTTAAATATGGATCAGTGGTATAAGAGTTGTCTGCTCTTTCTCTGTATTTATTTGCATGTCCCCATCGAGGTCAGGATATAAAGAGTTAGGGCTTGAACTTGTCAAACCTTTGCAAGACAAACCTCGCAAATCCCGACGACCTCCCATGGTGGATGAAAAGAAAGATGAGGGGATAGGAGATCCAATCAAAATCGTGCTCGAAGAGGCCCTCGAGCTACAAAGGAATGCAATGATGGACAACTTTCCCTAGATCCTTCAGTGGCTACAGAGGGGCGAGACATCTACTTCCAGTAGCTACTCTGGAAGCGCCACACCCTTTAAGGTACAAGTTAACTTTGCCATTCCCATATTTGAGGGTTAGATAGATGCCAACATTGTAGATAAATGGTTAAATCTGCTAGAAGGGTATTTTTCTGTTCATGATTTTTCTGGCAGGGAAAAGATTACTTTCGCTCTTCTCAAAGCTACCCACCACGTCAAGGACTAGTGGGAAACCTACTGCGAGTAGAAGGATGAAAGTATGACCTCACTATTTTCATTTGCACCCACTTGGAATTCATTCCGAACTGCCATCAAGGAGTAGTACTACCCTATCGGAAGCTATGAGGATCAATACATAAAGTGGACCACGTTGTGGTAGGGAAGGGACCAAGACGTGCCAGAGTTTACCAATATTTTCCATACCCTTTGCATAAAGTTGGGTATCAAGGATTCAGATTAGCATTTGGTACTCAAATACTATGGCTATCTACATAGGTACATCCAGGAAGAAATAGAATTCCTGAACATCTCCTCGCTCGGCATGGCATACCAATATGTCGTCAAGATCGAGAAATTTTTTAACCAGAAGAAGCAAGACTTTGGATCTGCGAATATGAGGAAAGGGAAAGGTGCCCCCAAACTGTAGAACAAAGGACAAAGCCAAGGCAGGGCAGTCCAAGGAAACCCACCAAAGTTGCAAGCAAATAACAGCACCGCAAAGCCAAAAAAGGACATGAGAAAGTGGTGTGAGTTCCATAAGAGCTCCACTCATAACACAAGTGAGTGTTGGGCCAAGCAGTCATTAGTGGCCGAGCTAAGGTTTTAGAATTAGATGCATGTTTCGACTTTGAGTCAGAACCTGACAAGGGGAATGAAAAAGGGAAGCAGATTATTGATGTAGAGAACAACACTACTGTTTCCACCACGAAGAACCAGAAGGAGGAACCCGAAGATCCAGAGGAGGAGTGTCTCTTCCACTCCCAGATGTGGGTAAAGGGCTCCCCGCTATAGTTCATTGTCGACAACGGGAGCCAAAAGAACCTCATTTCGGTAGAGATTGTGAAGCGTCTAGGCTTACCGACCACAACACATCCACAACCGTACACCATCGGGTGGCTTCACCAAGGAAGGGACCTTCGCGTGAGCTAGAAGTGTTGCCTTCCATACAACATCAAGCCCTTCATGAATGAGGTATTATGTGACGTTTCTCTACAACTTTCTAGGTCTTTCCAACTTCTACCGTAGGTTCATGTTGGTATTTTATCATATCACTTGGCCCTTGAGTCAAGTCACCAAGGGAGGAGCGAAAGAAAAATTCTTTTGGTCTGATTCTCAACAGAAGGCATTCACAGAGTTGAAAGATCACCTCTACTCGGCACCAGTGCTCGCATTACTAGACTTGCAAAAACCATTTAAGGTAGAGACAGATGCCTTTGACTATGCTATTGGGGCAGTCCTTACTCAACACATGCATCTAGTGGCATATCACAATGAGACACTTTCAAACACAGTTCAGAAGTATCCCACTTATGACAAAGAGATGTATTCCGTTGTGCAAGCCTACCGATAATGGAAGCATTACATTTTGGGGAAGGAAACAGTCATCCACACAGACCACTGACCCATGCAGTTCATACATACCCGAGGGAAATTGCAGAATGATTTCCATTAGAAGTGGTCCACATACTTGCAACAGTTCCATTTGAATATCAAGTATAAGAAGGGTAGCACTAATAATGTTTCATATTGCTTTAGTCAACCACCGATCATGGTGTTAACCACCGTGCTCAACTCTTGTGGGTACGAGACTTCTGTTTGTCCACTTCTCTACAAAAGTGACCCAGAATTCGACCACACGTACTAGACACTCTTGGAGGGTTAGCATGTTCCATATTTTCACCTTCAGGATGCCCTATTATGCCACCTTTGTGTTCATTCAAGTGAGAGTGCCAAGATGATTTGGGAAGTACACTACAGTCAGGTTGCTGGGCATTTCGGGGTCAAGAGAACGGAGGCAATATTGCAGAAGTATTTCTATTGTCCAAATATTCGACAAGATATCGGGAAGTACATCAAATCATGCATTTCTTGTGCCATTTCCAAACTGACCATCAAGAAGCAAGGCCTCTATACCTCGCTGCCTGCCCCTATTCAACCTTGGGAATCCATCTCCATGGATTACATGTCGGGCCTTCCTTCATTAAGCATGGAACGACTGTGTTTTTGTGGTTGTTGATAGGTTCTCGAAGATGGCCATTATGGTGGCTTGCAAGAAGAATATCAAAGCAGAAGCCACTGCTAAACTCTTCTTTGAACGAGTGTGGGTACACTTTGGGATCCCACAGTCTATCATCTCACATCGGGACAAAAGGTTCCTCAGTACATTTTGGTCCAATCTCTGGTCGATGCTAGACATCAAAGTCACTAAGTCCACAACCTTCCATCCTCAAACTGATGGCCAGATAGAGGTTTTCAATAGGATGATCGTATACATTCTGCACATGTACAACTCAAAGAATCCAAGCACATGGGATGAGAGCCTCCCCTATGTTCAACACATCTACAACCGGGCTCTCCACAACTTGATTGGACATAACCCTTTTCAAGTGGGCTTGGGATTCCAACCACTATGTCCTATTGATGTGGCCATGCCATTTGCACCTACTCATGCAGATTCAGCTCATGTCCAGTCTGAAACAGATAATGCAAACAACTTCATTGAGCACATCCAACATATTTTCCAGCAGGTCCATGACATTATGAAGAAATCAATTGCTAAGTACAAGCAACGATATGATCAATATTGGGTGCCACACAAGTTTCAAGTGGGCGAAAAATTTTGGTTGCATTTGCAAAAGGAACACCTTATCGGAGCCTGTCGGAAACTCAGACCACTCCGGTATGGTCCTTACACCATTACCAAGACTATGGGAGACAATGCATTTGAGCTCAACATTCCCCCATTCCTTGGCCTGCACCCAATGTTCAATGTGGACTACCTTCAACCATACTTTCTACTATTACTAGACACATCCAACATTGCAGAACAACTCACACCCACAGAGTTAAATCCAAATTGCATGGAACAAGCTGAAACTAATAAGATCATGTACACACAGATCAAGCACACTTGCCAGTAGAATATCCAACTGTATTGAGTTGTCAAAGCAGGCCAACTCCTTCACTAGGGCAAGTGGCTCACCAGGGACAAAGTTCAGCAGAAGTTTCCTCATCTCATGGAGGAACTCAACGCAATGGGGACCATTGCTTCCTAAGGGGGGAGGAATGATCCAGGTGTATATTGGTGGCCACCCACCAAGTCCACTTGGACCCTCTCTATTTTTTCTTTCAGCTTTTTAGTTTCCTTATTTGTAGCACAATTTATTATTTTAGTAGTTTTTTGGGTCCTGAACTTCCAGAGCCATTTTGAGGCCATAAACAACGTTTTTGGGAAAAATGGAAGCAACATGGGTCCATGGACCGACGTTTCTCTTCCCAAATTTGTATTTCTCGGATATATATTTCTAACTAGATATTGTGCATGTCAAACAGAGATCATATGCCAACGTTATGACCCCGGGAAGTTGATGTACCAATTTACCCAAACGGGGCCCATAGTTTGGCGTTTCATCTTCTAGGGTTAGGTTTTTGGATGCTTAGGGTTTTCCATTATTTCTCAACCATAAATATGCCTTTGAGACTCATTGTAACACAGTTTAGAGGCATGTAGCCGCCACATCTCTTCTCAGAGATAAGCTACCATCACCCTAGCTAGTTTATTTTCCATTTCTATTTGTAAGCATATTTCAGTATTTTACAGTAATGAAATGAAGTATTATTTCTGTTGCATCTCTATATGTATTGTTATATCTGTATTTTGTTGTGTTCCTATTTAAATCAGGACCAAATTATACTGAGGTTGATGAGATTTACCGAAGGTAAATTAAGTTAACCATTCAAGATGAAAAAATGTGGGAGGAAATTTTGAT
Organism: Pinus taeda; assembly: GCA_000404065.3. Classification (NCBI taxonomy): domain Eukaryota; kingdom Viridiplantae; phylum Streptophyta; class Pinopsida; order Pinales; family Pinaceae; genus Pinus; species Pinus taeda. The sequence continues at coordinate 17,783 of APFE030707893.1, forward strand.
TTACTGGATTAAAAATAACTTGGATGCAATTATAATTATCAGCCAACACAACAGCCAACAAAACACAATTTTAGGCTAATTCAACAGCTGAATCCACCAAAACAAAGCCACCTCTTCATGTAGTATCCACCTTTCCTATCATTCTGCAAAAGATCAATTTTATCGTTTAGGATAATGTTAATAATACACTGTTGGTTGAGACAACGATTTTGTAATAATTTCTTATAAATACTTCATTGTTTGAAGTATTAATGGTTGAATGTTGAATATAATTTTCCTCTATGAATTGTAATTTTTCAAGTTGCTGGAAGCATGAATAATACAAGGAAATTCTTCATAGGATTCATGTGGTGTACAAATTGGTGATGTTTTTCTTCTATTCATGTGCTTAATCATTATCTCTTTTATTTGCCATTTCTAAAAAGCTTAATTACATAGCAGAGACTGTGATGAATAGGATATGTTATACAAAACACCCTATTTTGGTTGTTAGTAATTTATATGTTTTCTACTGAATTCAAATTAAGGAATCCTTCATTGCTCCTTAGTTTCTACTGAATCTTGCATCTCTCCTGTTTCATAATTCAGTTAAAATTATGAAAGATCCAACTAGTGCAACCTAACTTGCCCTATGAAAATCCTTCAAAATTTGATCCAGATCCAGTTAATATTTAGACTCCATAGCCCAATGGAGTTATAGAAATTTAATCAACCAAGCAATCCAATCAAAAAACAATCGGTACAGTAATAACTAGCCTAAAATTCACATAAAAATAGTTAAATTTTACAGAGAGATCCCTTTTTGAAGCTAGTAGGGCTATATCCTAGCTTCCAAAGTGGTTTTAATGTTGTCCTGTGTTTACTCCCTCAAACTCAGAAATACAGAATGGTAACATAGTGGCGACCATAACTGGGACACGAATACTCTTTGAATTGAAAATAATTATTCCATGGTAGTTAATCAATATTTCAATAAATCAAAACTTTTATATCACAATGAAATACATGATTTGTAGTTGTAATTTTTGTATATATTTGAGTGTGTTATTAATTTTAATTTTATTAGCTGTGTGATGAGTTTCAATAGATATGGCTTCTAAAATAATTTTCACTAGAGCTCACCTAGATCCCAACCTTGCTGAATTTTTAGATAATCCAGAGAAATTAGTGAGAAAGAGAAGTCTTATAGAGAGCCAGGGTAGTAAGAGTCCTTTGTCTAGGTTCAACTCTCTTCCTGAGAACAATCATTTGTCAAGGTCTAAATCTCTTATTGAGAAGCTTGAAACTATTCAAGACATAGAGTTGATTTTCCTTTCCAACATACTTTGTTTAGGACAAAATATAAGAGTTTTGTAGATTAGACCGTGATTGATGAAGCTTTACTGCGACCATATACACCCCAAATTCAGCCTCCTGAATTGGATCCTGATCTTGAATTCCTACAAAAATTTGATAAATTATAGGGTCTAGTCTCGGTTTTGGACCAAGCCATTAAATGAGCTTATATTCAACAATTTGTTGAATTTTCAGATTTAACAATTATAACAACTTCTTTATCCACCTAATTTTCCAAGTCCATTAATCTACAACACCCTAGCCCTACTCATTCTATAGTCTCTAGTTTTTCACCTATAGCAACTCAGACTCTTGTTCATACTATCCTTGTAGTTACTACAACTACGCCTTCCATAGGTCCATCTTCCAGTCAAATTCTCACACCAGCTATGGTGGCTAGGTATGCACCTTTGGTGTTACTGGGCCAGCTAAATTTTATGCCTACAGACTATTAATAAAAAATTATAATGTTTGATAACACTGGTTCTCATAGCTCAGCAACACGTGGATAGAATGAATGCTATTTTTTACCTTCAAGAAGTAGATGAGGATGATGTAAAGATGAGATTGTTTGCTCAAAGTTTAGGAGGTGATGTCAAAAAATGGTTTAGGAGTTTACTTGTAGGAAGTATAGCCAACCTTGATGAATTCCATCAAACTTTCTTACCTAGATGGGAAATCAAGAAAAATCCACTTCAACTCCCGAATGAATACAAAAGACTTGAAAGAAAACCCAATGAAATTGTGGAGGAATACTATGAACAATTTAAAACTGTTTACAATGCAATTCCTACAAACATCAAACCCTCCCCTGGACTAGCTTTAATTGATTTTCCTGTTGGTTTTGATGTAGACATGGAATATAACCTTAGAGAAAGCGACCCAACAACTTTAGAAGAAATTCAAGCCAATGCTATAAAAGTTGAAGCTAATGTCTTATCGAAGAAGGTCAAACTAAAATCTGAATGCAGGGTTACCATGAAAAAGAATCTTCCACTTCTACTTCTAATCACAAAATTGATAACCTAGTGAGGGTAGTGGAAAAGATGATGCAAAGAGTAAACATAAATGATCAAGCTCAAATGAGAGAAAATCAAACTACTCCTCGAAATAGGAATCCAAACTTTAGAAGGAATATTCCCCAAATAAAACAACGAGAACAAAGGATCCATACAAGAAAGTACGACCTCCTTTTCAAGAAAAATACTGATGATGAGGGTAATATTATTGAAGATTTATGTGACAGACAAATGAAGCTGATGGGAATAAATGATGATGAATCTATTTTTCTCACTCAAGAGGAGAAAGAACTTTTGCTCCTAACTCAAACCGAACTTGACTCTGAGGAATTAGATGAATATAAACAAGATTTTGAGAATGCCATTATGGAAGTTCATAGACAATATAACCTTAGGAGAAAAAATACTTCAAACACTCTCAACAATAAAAACCTTGAGAATCTGGCTAAGAAATCCTCTGACACTGATGCTAGGAAGACCATAAATAATTCTTCTAAGAAAACTATTGATAATTCTGGCAAAAAGAAAGTAGAAACTCCCGCCAAAACGATATTTGATAGTGTTTACACAATTACTCAATTTGATATCCCAACCACAAGTTAGCGAAAAGAGCCTACATCAAAAGAAATTACTGATCAATCTGATTTTCCCAACCTGATTAAGATTCAAACATTATTCAACATTGAGAATTAATTAGAAAAACTAAAAATTCCCATTCCCCTAATAGAGTTAATGAACAAGAATATGTACAGACCTCAAGTGATGAAATCTCTAAACATAGGGGAAAACGCAGACACTGTTAATGTGAATGATGACCATCTTGAACTCTTATTTGGGCCAGAAGTCTAGGGAAAACCACAAGAAGGGGGTGTTCCTCTATTCTATGTTAGCCTAAATATTCATGATAATATCCTCCATAATGCTATGCTAGATTTAGGTGCTTCCCACAATTTAATTCCTAAAGCTATTATGGAAAAACTAGGACTTGAAATTACTAGGCCTTATAAAGATTTATATTCCCTTGATTCAAGCAAAGTAAGATGTTTAGGTCTCATCAAAGACCTGTGTGTTACTTTAGCTTAAATCCCAACCAAAAGTCTGGTAATGGACATAGTGGTTATAGATATACCCCCAAGTATGGCATGATGTTGTCTTGCTTAAGGGGAGCAAAGCTACAAGAGACCCTACAAATGGCTGTGACCTTTGCCACCATACCGGTGTTTGGTCAGCAAAGAATATTGTATAGGGAAACTTTGATGAAATTCATGGTGAGTAGTCAAGAGAAGCCTCACAACTATCCTCTCTACTCTGTCCACTCAGATTTAGACTCTTTCATTATTTATAATGATGGAGACATCAACACTTAGGTTACCAAAGCAGAAACTGATATTTCTAAAATAGATCCAAACCAAACACAAGAAGTATAACAAAAAAATCTTCATGAACCTCTTTGGAACATAAGCTTTGATGGTTCTTGTAGCAAAGGTGGTTCTGGAGCAGGAGTGTGGGTTGCAAATACATGAAATAATCATGTTGAAGGTCATTCATACAAGCTCAAATTTCAATGTACAAACAACATAGCCGAGTATGAAGCTCTCATTGCAATTGTTGAAAAAATTGGGTGCCAAGAGAATCTCCATTCAAGGTGATGTTGAGTTAATCATAAAACAAATCAAAGGAGAGTATTTGGCCAAACACCCTAGATTGAGAGCATACAGAAATGTTGTGCTTGATTTTCTAGGGAGTTTTGTTGAATATGACCTTTCTGCAATTCTTAGAAATCAAAATATCTTGGCTAATAGTCTGGCTTTTTCATCCACCTCCTGTAAAATGCCTTACCATAATCGACAATATAGAGTGGAAGTAAAACATTGACTGGTTGTACCAGATAATATGAAGTATTGGCAGGTGTTTGATGATGAAAAACAAATTGAAATTTTTCTGCAGTCTAAGGATGAATATTAAGATGATAGTATAGACTTAGAGTGTGAATTAGAAAATCAAATAGTTGTACATTCTAGTGTAGAAAGGCAGTTAGACAGCTCAAATGTAAATATGCATATAAATAAAGTTGTAAATAAATTATAATTTCTTGAGATAGATCCAAAGAAATAAGAGTTTGAAACACTTCAGTTAAAGGACAACGTTTTACCTAGAGGTTTAGTTCCATTGGAAGAATTATTTGATTTCAATGATGTAGCTAAGAAGCCTAAGATTGAACCCACAGGGGCAGTCGTAGAAGAATGCAACATAGGTAGTGAAAAAGATCCTAAAATAATAAAAATGTCCAAATAAATGTCAACTACTGAAAAACAAAACTATATTGCTTTATTCAAAGAATTCATTGATTTTTTTCCCTGGAGCTATGAAGATCTAAAAACTTATGATACAAATATTATACAACATAAAATTCTAATTAAAGAGGATCAGAAACCATTTAAACATAAACTTCAATGAATAAATCCAATCCTAATGCCTCTAATTGAGAAAGAAATTAAGAGAATGTATGACTCTAAAATCATAGTTCCTCTTAGGTATTCTAAATGGGTTTCTAATATAGTACCAACTAGGAAGAAAACATGTTAAATAATGTTATGCATATATTTTAGAAACCTTAATAAAGTTTCCTTAAAGAACAACTACCCTTTACCAAAAATGGATCATATTCTACAAAAGGTAGTTGGATCTTCTAGGATTTATTTATTAGATGTTTTCTAAGGCTATAATCAGGTTTTAGTTCACCCTGATGATAAATAAAAAAACAACCTTTACTACTCCATGGGGTACCTTAATGTATGTGAAGATTCCTTTTGGGTTAATGAATGCTAGAGCCACATTTCAAGGAGCAATGGATATTGCCTTTTTTGATTAAATTGGTATGTTTATTGTGATCTATCTAGATGATAATACTGCTTATTATAAAACTAATGAAGAACATTTGTTAAATGATTTATTTATCCAGAATGAGGTGAAACATGTTTTCATAGTAAAGCCAAAATTTGCAAAGTATACTAAGGTTGATGAGATTTACCAAAGGTAAATTAAGTTAACCATTCCAGATGAAAAAAGGTGGGAGGAACTATGTGATTTATTGGATTAAAAGTAACTTGGATGCATTAATAATTATCAGCTAGCACAACAACCAAAACAACATAGTTTTAGGCTAATTTAGCAACTGAATCCACCAAAACAGAGCCGCCTCTTCATGAAACTATTGATGCCTGTGTGGGGCTTGACCCAAGTTCATCGTTAGTTAACTAAACAAATCCCTACACTACTGGCCCTTTCGGCATCAGCCTACGGATTGCAGATCGAAGTCTCACTTGAAGCAGTATGGGGGGATGCTGGAACCAAGTTTCTGCACCTTGAGATGGTCGTGATGTTGGTTTATACCCTCTGTTCCTACTTTCGTGCAGGTCACTGAGCTTTAGGGTTTTGTCAGTCTACCCTTTTATTCCACCTGTCAGTACCTTCGTGAAGGTGTACAATTGACATTCACGCAACCTCAACCTGTGATCCAGATACTTTCACACTATTATGACAGCGTATTGTACAGGTTCCCAAGTTACCTTATGTATTTCACATATCTTACTAAATAATCACAATTAGCACCCTATAGACTGATATTCTTACTTGCATTAAATTAACCAATATAATCACATACATTCGCGCATCACATAAACATTGTATATGAAAACTAAAATGTAATATAACCAGATGTATTAACAGGAAATAGATACATAGAATTTGCAGAATACTTCTCTTTATTGATATCTTCATGTTATTGTAGACTCTATCCGCCTTGCGCATACAGCTGCAAGGGTCCATGTACTCAGATGCGGACTTCCACCCTAGGCCTCTGCGCACTCATCTACAGAGCCTCTACCTACACTAAGACCTGAAACACTTAGACTTATCTACTCACTCCAGACTTCTTAGAATTACTTGACTACTTAGAGCTTACTTACTTAGCTCTTTTTATACCATCCCATGGTCTGTGGACCATGGGTGGATCTTTACAACCGACTTTACACTTTACAAAATAAGGATGGACAACCCTTTATGAATCATGACATCTTCACACTCTGCGACCACAAAATGCAAAGACTTTTAAACTTTATTACAAAATTAACCCAAAACATGGGCTTTTAGCCCAAAAACTGTCCTTGGGGGATCCTGTTCCCAGCATGCCCCCAACACAAACATGGTGACTCGTCCTTGAGTCACTCTGTAGGCATGGATATCTTGGTGCAAAGACCTCCTAGCTCGACTTGTATGACCACAACCTCGGCAGTGCACTGTGCGGCCGCCTGCTTCGCTTCCTCAACTAACTGCTCAATTGCTGGTCCCGAATTATCGGCTTGAAGCTTCTACTGAGTTGCTTGTAGATTTGAAAGCTTCCCTTAAATAGAGGTCATCACTGAAGAAGCCTCATCCAATTAGGGCTTCAAGTGCACCTTGAATACTGACTCTTTATGCTGCGTTGCATCTACCTATTCTTTCAACTGCTTGGCCTCCTGCAACTTTTCGAATCTCTATGTGAGCGTGACGGTTCGCGCTGTACCTTTTACTTCGTCATAGCTGTTATAGAAATTTTTGGGCACTTCAACCTCAATCATAAATGTACATAAACTAAGGGCTCCTAAGTCCCTAAAAGTGTTGCTTCACTGCCTAAAGGAACAAGGTCAGCTGATTACATATTCTCCCAGAAGTTCTCCACTGAAAACTACTCATAAATGGTCAAAACTGGACCATACTGAAAACCCAGTGTAGAGGGTGCGATGCATATCACCTTCCCAGTGTACAAGGTGCGATGCATACTAAATTTCTCCTTTGTAGGGTGCGATGGTCGGGAATGGACAAATGGCAGGGACAAAATGCGAGGTGCAAGATCATGGAATCTTCCAGAAGCTTCCCCTCTAACACTTGCCTCTTTGTTTTCAACCAGGGATGAGTAAGAGATCATCATTCTCCAAGTGGAAGCAGGAACTATTAGAGAGAGGACACTAATCAAGACCCCAGAAGATGACTCACCTTCCTATAATCATCTATATATGGATCCCTTGTCACAGAGATCCAGGGGCTGGAATTTTGTATCTTATAGAGAAGTGCTGTTCGTTTTCTGGTGTACATTCATAGTGTTGGGTGATCTAAGCTTTACTTGAGGTGAAGAAGGGATTTCTAGCTGGAGGATGATGCTGGGTTAGAACATGTGGTTGTAATCCTCTTGCTACTTTTCATCTTAATAAAGCTATTCAAGTTTTCCTCCATATTATTGTATGTTTACTTATATATGCATTTGTATGGTTAACACACATCTGGTCCTGTGTTATTTATGAATATAGATCTTTGTTCTTCGATAGTAGTATGTTGCTGTGATACCACAGGTGCTCTTTGAAGCTAGGCAGATGAAGAAGAAGCGGAAAAGCTCTATCAAGAAGGAGAGGAAATCAAGCACAAGACTAAGGTTGGTCTCCTTTGTTTCCCCTCTTATCTATTTTCATAAAGGAAAACGAAAGTAGACTTTACTTGTTTGTTTCTAAGATAGCTACTAGTCTTAGTGGGAATAGCAGCATCCAAGTGGACACTATTCCCGGTAACAAAATGGCGACTCCACTGGGGAGCGACTAGATTGTTTGTTAGCCTATATTTGTTTCTTTTATAAACTTACAGACAGAGCCTGAAGCAAAGCCTAAAGTAGATCAATGTTGCTTCAGTCTATCTTCAGGTTTTGTTTATGAATTAAACAATCGATCTGCAAATAGTCTAATTGCCCTAAGTGGTAGCTCTAGTAACCTCCCTAGATCTACCCCTGTGATTTACATATACTGAACATCACTTACTCGGCCTAAATCCCTGAACTGAATTGCAAATTGTGAGTAAAAACTTGTTTAAAGTCTTGCACTGGTACCATCGCACCC